>JAGKTI010001913.1:58879-73270 GCA_018397915.1 Birgus latro | reverse complement strand
TTGCATAAAAAAAAAAAAAAAAAGATAACAAAGGTAATGGAGAGAGTTCTTGAAGGTATGATTAGAGAAAGTGTGAATATTGATGAGATGAGTTTGGGTTTATGCCAGGCAGGGGGACCACTGATTCCATATTCATTGTTCGACAGCTTCAGGAAAAATATATTGGAAAGAAAAGGGAACTGTACTTTGTTTTTGTTGATTTGGAGTAGACCTTTGAGAGAGTTCCTAGAGAGGTGGTGAAATGGGCAGTGAGAAAGCTTGGGTTGGAGAGGTGGCTGGTTAGGGTGGTTATGGCCATGTATGAGGGTGCTTGCACCCAGGTAAGAGTGAATGGAGATTTGAGTGATGAGTTTTCCATGAATGTTGGTGTGCATCAGGGGTCAGTTTTGAGTCCCTTGTTGTTTATCATGGTACTTGAAGCTCTCTCACGTGACTTCAGAAATGGACTCCCATGGGAGATGTTGTATGCTGATGATTTGGTGTTGATTGCAGAGAATGAAAAGGAGGCGGAGGAAAGATTTAGGAAGCAGAGAGATGGCATGGGGCTCAAGGGCGTAAGGGTAAATGCAGATAAAACAAAAGTGATGATATCTTGGAGTGGGGAGTGGTGGCAGTACAGTCAAAGAAGAGGGAGAGTGGCAATGTGCAGTTTGCCACAAGGGCATGGGAAGTAATTCCATCTTGTGCAGTGTTTATGATAAATGGGTGCACAAGAGATGTATTGGTATTAGAGGTAGACTGTGAGATAACGCTGATTTTATGTGTGCGGCGTGTTGGGGAGAGCAGGTGGAAATTGTTAGGCGAGAAAAGATTGAACTTGTTGGTGAGTCTCTTTGGGAGACATGTTATGTGCTGGAGGTGGGGTTGGAGCTAGGTCTGTTGCTAGGGTGAGAAGTGGTTGGAAGAAGTTCAGGGAGCTGTTGCCTCTCCTGACATTGAGAGGACTCTCCCTACGTGCTAAGGGGTCTTTGTATGCCGCTTGTGATAGGAGTGTGATGCTGTATGGTAGTGAGTCCTGGGCAGTAAAGGAAGATATTCACAGGCTCAGACGTACAGAAATGACAATGATTAGGTGGATGTGCATTGCATCCCTGCATGCAAGGCTTGGGGGGGCTGGGTTTACGATGGAAGAGTTGAGAGGTAAGATGGGACTGGAGTGTATTGGTGTTGTGATGAGGAAAGGTAGACTTAGATGGTTTGGGCATGTGGAGAGGATGGGAGATAATTGGGTGCAGAAGGTGAGAAGTGTTAATATTAGGGTTGGGGCTGCGAGGGGTAGTCCAAGAAAGACATGGGATGAGGTAGTTAAGTGTGACCTCAGGGTTAAGGGACTTAACAGGGAGGCTTCCATAGATCGAGCAGCATGGAGAGGCACCATTAGGTGACCAAGGCTGACGCATGCAAGCATGTTGGAGCCTTCAAAAACGAAACGTAACCTGCCAGGACATGAGGATTTTCTGTATGGTACACCAAAAATGGCTTCAGCTTTATATCTCCCTCAGCAGTGCCCCCAGCAGGAGTGTCACACGGTCCTTTGCAGCTTTAAAACCCAGTGTCCTCTTGTCCACAAGCCAGGAATGTCTTCAGTGATGACTGTTTCCAGTACAGCTCTGTTTCTTTGAATTGATGACTTGCGTGGGATTGTACTCCCCACCCTCTATGCTCGCCTTTGGCTCCTTGGGGAATGCTGTTGTGGCTGTGTGGTCGGCTCTGGTGACCTGACCAGTGAGTGACATGTGCTGCAGGCCAGCATGCCCCTTGTAGCAGTCAAACCAATCTGGACTTGCCTTGAACACCTCCTTGGGCTCCACCCTCAGCTTTTTCTTTATGTCGGACCACAAGGAGAGAGCCTGCCCAGCAGCACACCCCTTCAATTCTGGTCCTGTACCTTCATCATTTGGAGCTGCTTCATCTCCACCATTGCTGGATCCCTAGCCTATATGATTTCCTTGGCACTGAGGGAGGACACCTGTTGCCCTTCAGTTAGCATATCAGTATACCTCTTGATGATGGTAGAGATGGTTGAGTGGGGTATCTGCAGTGTGTCAAAAATGGTGCTTGTACCCTGGCCACCTTGATGCCACCTCATGATATCTAACTTCATGTCAAGGGTGATGCTCTTCCTTGGGCACTTCATCTTTCCTTCAGCATGGGCAATGCCCTGAGCACCATGCTTTCCACTAGGGGTAGTAGCACCTCAACCAATCTTTATCACAGTCTTTATTTCACTTTTAAAAATGACAGAATCCACTTTAACCTGTACACTTCCGCCTTCGGCATGGTGCCAACAGTACAAAGCATCTCAATTAATCCCACTGACATGATAGAGCCGACAGCTAAATTCGAGCTCTGTAGCAAGTCTCAAACTGCTACAGTCTAGCTAAAGAGTATCTTAACATATTGGCAACACTGTGCACAAGCACTTGTAACAATGAGTTTGGTTCTGAGTGGGTGGGTAACATCAGAGTGCCATTGTCCGTCATAGCATCAGAATGTCGCGAAAATCATGCCATTTTTCCGCCTCATTGGGCTGGAGATGGCTGTTGAAATATTCACATGGACCCTTCTGTCCCTTCATTTAGTGATTCTTCAGAAGAGGAAGACCTGGATGACTCTTTTGGGAAGGAATATGAGCCAATGGAGGAGGATACTGAGAGCAGGGAATTCCCCATTCTCTCTCATCCCGCCCAGGTGGGTGGGAAAACGTCACTCACAGCTTGGGGAACTGGGCTAAAAACACGACGGATGGTCATCCTGCTCTTATTTCTCCTATAAGGATTCTGTGTGTGTTATATGTCCTTTTGGATTATGCATTAAAAAATTTTTCTGTTTTTGGTCTGGGATTGGGTGGGCATAAAATTGCAAAAATGCCTGGGATGGTATGAGTTTAAGCACACAGTGATGCCTTTTGATCACCAACACAGCACACAAATGACTGTAGGCGATCTGTGATGTTATGCAAGGGAATGAGAGAATGATGTGATAGGATGGACATGGGAGATGCAATCACTACTGTGGGACGTGTGTGAGAGAGAGAGAGAGCAAGTGGAAGATGGAATGGCCCAGTGGTCCAATGGAGTGGCAAGAGCTGTAGGGGTTGTGCAGAAGCGTAGAAATGAGTTTCTATGCATGTAAGCATTGGAGGCCATCTTGTTTCTAACAGGTGACAGTTGGCTTGCCTATGGGTCAGTGCATGTGGCAGGCTTTTCATTTTTCACCTTCACTGTCGTAGCAGGGACGGTGCATTGAATTCAGGGAGGTGGTCCTAACTTATTTCAATTGTTATAGAAATTTATTGATCATGAGATCAGAGAACAAAGTTGTTCTGTTGCTGTTATATCTGTAAATTAAGCAATAAAATTGACTGGTACTAAGCATTACATGTCACACTCAGAGGCCAAGAAGTGTCTTGTTGGCTGGGAGGTGTTTGCCGAATGGCTTTTCTTCCTCCCTCATGGGATCATTGCCCATTGGGCCAGCTGAATACAATAGGGTTGATTGCTGGGGGTCCAGGCTGTGGACACGACCTTGCCAAGAGGGCCGGTATTAGTTTCTTTGGTGGTAACAGTATGCAGTGCAGACCAGGGGAACATGTTGGAACTTGTAGGTACATTTGCCATTTTTGGTTGTTTGGCCCTTCTTCCACAGAATGCCTCATATTTTTATATGCTGTGAATCATGATGCATGGTACTATAGTACAGTAGTAGTTGTCTCTATTATGAGTATGCCTGTGAATATATTATTCTTTCGATCATCCGCTCACTTGGTATAGCCCTGCCTATTTTTCCTTTCACCTTTATCATTCTTTTCCATGTCTGTCCTCCTCTATTTCTGTTTCCCCTATCTTTCCTGTCTATTTTTATTAATCTTCTTTCCATTTCAGTTTGCTTTACATGAATGACAAGCCTAATGGTTTCCTGTAATCCAGGACACCAATTACAATGCTTGGTAGTAACCACATAACCAACCCATAGGTGTTCCTTATGAGTCAACAAGTGGGTTGGTGGAGGGTTAGTGCCCTTCCATGTAAAACCACAAAGTCAAAGACTAAAGGCCACCCCATAACGGGGTTATGGTGTCTGACCGTAGGTAGATAGACTCTTTCATAATGGGTGCATTTGGGAAATAGTATACTATTATTGTGCTTCAAAAATTTTTTTTGCTGTGTTTCCAGTATGTGCAATTACTGTACATTATAGCATTAGACCAGTAATCAAAAGTTTGGAAATGGCCATTTTGGAAAAGAGCTTACTGGATATGGAGTGCTTTCCTTGCAGCCACTTCTGTGCATTTTAACCTAGTATTGTAATGGTATTTTGTTAACTACCATTATTTTTATGTACAGTATTTTTATTTTTTTTTATATATTTACAGTGGGCTTCCACAGTACGTGAGTGGATAGGCACATACAACAGATATTGCTAAAATAACAAAAATATGGTCAGTTACCTTAAAAGAGTAGACAACAGACCTGATGGACTTAACAGCAGGGGTTCCGAGGCACTGCAACACACTTAGAGTGTCCCCACTGCACCGGCTGCCACACCACCCACCGCACCAACACTTTCCCTCCTCACAACAAGACTCCTCTTGAGCACCTTCCCCATGAGCCTCTAACTCAGTCACTTCAGTCAAAAAACCTCAGACTGACAAATCATCATCTTGTTCTTTTACAGGTGCTAGATCAGACAATGTCACAATTGGCACGTTGTGGGGGGGGGTCACATAGTCCGGGAAAATAGCAGTTTTGGGCCACTCTTTGCCTCTGCCTCGTGTATTGTGGGCTAAACTCGCGCATTCAGAGTTTTATGGTTATGATATTGGTCACTTATATACTGTGCGATTCGCTCACTCTGATCACACGTACTGTGTGAGCCTTCTGTATTTCTTTCGTTCTTTCTTTTTTTAATAGCAAGTACCCCCCGTTCTATCACAGGGGATGGATATGAGGAATTTTAGGAAGAAAGTCTTTGCTCTTACAATCCCCCACATCAAGGACATTGAAGAACTGAGAAATACACATCTCATACTTTTGATTCAGTGAATGGTACCGGGATCCAGAATGCCAGGGAACAGTCAGAAACTAGGTTCTGGTGGTTTTGAAAGTTAAGCTTGTTACAATCATAGTTAAATAGAACCTTAGAGTGACATCCAGTATTTAAAAATTTTGCCAAGTTTGGCTGTTTCTTACTGAAATATAATAGTGAAAAGATACTCACATAGGTAAATTTTACTGAGTTATCAATTGAAGGCCAAAATATGGTGGAAAAATTGCAGCACGCTCAGTGTTGAACTTGAAGCTGGAAATGCATCACTGTGTAGGACTTCATGTGTGCACACACACTACTTCACTGTACCTCAGTTTTTGATAAATATTTGTTGTAATTGTTTATAAGAATACCATGTAACTAGAACTCTGTAACTGTCCTGTGGACAGTCACCAGTCTCCACCTACTGTTTCCTACAATGACCTTAACCCCATTGGGGAGATTTAGATTTTTTTTTTTTCTATCAGCAATGGCTCATGCCAGGACAAATATCCTGGGCTCTATAGATTCCTTGTTCCATCTCCATTTCTCTTGGAATCATCGCAAGACCCTGAGGCCGGAACAATGATAATAATACCAGTGAAAACAATAGTCTCTACCTATATAGTAGGTGGAGATTAATAACATGTATATTAACATGTAATTTTTTTTTTCTTGTTTTTTATATGAGTGAGAAGTTACTCTTGCAACTGCAGTGTCTTATAACATGGCTGATATTTCAGTCATTGGGAACTTGGGTTTTGACTCTCTCCAGGCATTCTTGGAGTCCTTTATCAGTCACTGCTTCAGATTTTTTAGTTTGAGATGCTTCTAAATCTTCTGCCACCCTGGGAGTAGTGAAATGCAAAAAAGATTGCCTGTTCTGTAGAATGTCTCTGCTACTGCAGATGAACTTAAAAAAAAAAAAAGGGGGGGGGAAGAAAAGGAAATCACAGGCTTCATAGTTCTGTACATTATTCACAGTGTTATTGATACTAGTGTTTTTGACATTTTTGTTTGTTGTCAGTGCTTTCTTATATTCTAAAGTACATGCTGAACATAATCAGGGTATTATACCCATCATTTAGCAGAATTTGTTTTGTAGTTATTGTTTTTGTCTTTTGTGTTAAGGTTGTATTAAGCAACCACAGTGATACTTCATGTACAGTGTTCATGACTTGATTATTTGTTCTGTGTTAGAGCTTTTGCATGTGTATATTTGTTTATGAGCATTTTATCTGTAGACTAATATGTTCTTTAATTTTCAGCGTGTACATGTGATCTTCTTGGAACAATAAACAATGCTGGGTGTAATGTGTTGACTGGTGAGTGTGCTTGCAAACGCTTTGTAACGGGACGGGATTGCAACCAGTGTCTTCCCCAGCACTATGGTCTCTCAGAGCATCCAGATGGTTGCCAGCCATGCAACTGTGATCGTGGTGGTGCAACAGACAACAACTGTGATGTACTAACTGGACAATGCAAGTTAGTCTAATTATTTTTATCATAGCAGTCAGTCTTCTTTGCTTTTAACATCAGATAATCATGCTTGATGTCTTGCAATATACAGTCCCATGTTATTCATGCTCATCAGTAGTAATGCATAAACCTCAGAATATGATAAGGCATTTGAGAAATCTGTCTGATATCATAAAAAGATTCTAAATCAGTGGTGCATTGCTTCAGCAACTGGATTCAGATATAGCCTAATACTCGTTTTTCGTTTTTTTTTTCGTTTTTGAAGGCTCCAACATGCTTGCATGCGTCGGCCTTGGTCACCTAATGGTTAATGACCTCGTCCTGTGTCTTTCTCGGTCTACCCCTCCCAATCCCTCCCCCAATATTAACACCTCTCACCCTCTGTACCCAGTTATCATCTCCCATGTAAGGAAAAACAGTAACATATTATAGAGGATGCTTGAAAGAGTTTCAGCCATCACGATGAGAATGTTTTATGACATACTATGAGGGTGGGTCAGACTGGTTTCCATCTGGAGATTTAGCTAAGATTTGTGGGCAGAGTCTACAGTATTTTACAAGTATGGTAGAGGTGGCAGGTGGTGGTGACCATCATCTGTTCAGCTGGTGTAATGCTGCGTTGCCTCTTCCTTCACCTTTATCTTTTTTTTTCCTATGTCTGTCCACCTCCTCTTATGTCTTTCATTCATCCTGTCACATTTTTTAATGTTCTTTAAACTTTAGGTGTTTCTCTACTGAGTGATAAGCCTAGCAGTTTCCTGTAACTCAGGAAACCATGTACAGTGCCACCTCCTGATCATCATCACTACCAAAGCCAGAATCACCCCAGCTGGCCACAGACACACACACACTAATTATAAGAGAGCCAACTGGGAGGCCTTTACAACTGAAACAGAACAACACTTGAAACATTAAACAGTACATCCATCACAAACATCAACACCGCTGTGCACACTTTCAATACAATTATACAAAATGCAGACAAAAGACACGTCCCTAGAGGCAACAGAAAAAGACACAACCCCAATTTCACACCAGAAATTCAAGGCCTCATTAGACAACGGGACACACTACGACACTCCCGAACACCACATACACATGACACCATACAACAAATACAAGAACTCAACACTCAAATAAACAATAAAATATCAGAACAGCAAACACTAAATTGGAATAATTATCTCCAAATACATGATCACAAAACAAACACCAGCAAACTCTACAAAACTCTATACAACATCACACTCTCCAACAGCAACACTACACAATCACACACTCCCATCACAACAACAGACACCATACCTTCAAGCAAACACTCTCATCAATCACTTTTCACATGTCAGCCATCTACTCCCATCGTGATGACCGACGTATCATCTGATGTAAGAGACAGTTCCCCACAGACCCACAGACCCAAACTCTGCACCTTTCACTTACAACCAGACGAAGCACATCATCAGCAACCTCAAGCACCCATCTGCCTATGGACCAGACAACATAAGCAACATACACCTTAAACACCTTGGACCAAAAGGCATACAAGCACTCACCAACATATCAAACTGCAGCTACTCACACAACATAATACCCAACATCTGGAAGCATGGCATTATCATTACTATCCCCAAACCCAAAAAAGACTCCACGTTACCTTCCTCACACCGCCCCATCACACTCCTCTGCACCCCCTCGAAAGTCACTGAAAGACTGGTACTACAACTAGTTACACCTCACACCCCCCCTAGCCCCATCACAACATGGTTTTAGGCCACTACACTTCACAAACACTCATCTTATAGACCTCACACAGAGAGTTTTTGATGGTATGAATTCAGCTAGGCCACCACATAGAACACTCCTTGTCACACTAGACATTAGTAAAGCTTTTGATTGCATCCCCTGCCACAACCTCACAAACGAAATATTTCAACACCAGCATGCACAACAACACAAAAAGATGGCTGGCAAACTACTTAGCAAGGAGATATGCACATGTAACTTTTGCTGGTCAGTCCTCGAACATCAGAAACTTCACAAATGGCGTCCCCCAAGGATCTTTCTTGTCTCCTACACTTTTCAGTCTGTACATGCATGACATACCCACACCCCACACGCAGCAGATACACACATCTTTCTATGTAGACGACATAACACTTACATGCACGCACCAAAACGCAAACACAGCTGCACACATCGTCCAGCGTTACCTCAACACACTACGTGAATGGTTCACCACAAACGGACTCAAAATAACCCCAGCCAAATCTACAGTGACCCTTCTCACAAACTGGACAGTAGAACACAGTCACATTCCGCACCTCACCATAGACAACACTCCCCTACCACACACACACACACACACATACACACACACACACACACACACACACACACACACAGCGAGAAGACGTGTCTCAAACCGCCTCTCGACAAACCCTAAGTAGTTTTCAGGAATTGTCCTGTCTCCAGTCTTGTTCATAATTTTAAGTATTGCAAGTTATTATAGTCTACCAAAAAATGTAAAGAACTATTATCATTAAGTATACATGAATGTTTTTATAGGAATTTTGGGAACAGCTGTTCAGTTTAGTACTGCAACCGACCTTGAACATGGCCGACCATGTGTTGACACGAGGAAGAGAGCATCGAGGAAGTCGAGACTCCCGCGCTATTTAAACATAACCAGGAAAGTGGTAAAGGATTTGACGAGATGGCAGGAAAACAAGGAAGAAGTGACCTTAACAAGAAGGAGGACTGCAAGAGATGTGAGAGCAGGGTGAAAGCTACGGAGAAAGGTCTACAGTGTGATGTATGTGACAGATGGTACCATAGCAGCTGTGAGCAGGTCGGTCCAAACTTGTACAAAGAGTTAAAAGACACAGATATGATATGGATTTGCAGTGATTGTAAAACAATAGCTAGGAAGAGACTGAGTGGAGCAGAGGATAAATTAGAAAGGAAGATAGATGAACTGAAAGTGGAATTAAAAACCTTTCTAACCAAAAAGATGGAGGAATGGGAAAAATGTCTAGACATTGAAGGAAGATTTACTTGAAGAAATGAAAAAGGAAATCGAGGAAGAGATGAAGAAGAGGGACAAGAAAATGGAGGAAATAAAGGGAGAGATAAAGCAGGAGATAACGGATGAGTTCTATGAAGAAATGAAAGAGAGAGAGGAGAAGGAGAGGAGGAAGAATAATATTGTTATATATAATTTAGAGGAATCAGAAAGTAATGACCTAATGGAAAGAATCAGGGAGGACATTCAAATTTCTACAGAAATAATACAAAGAGAAATAAGGGTTCAAAATGTAAAGATAAATGATGCAGTGAGGCTAGGAAAAAAGGATGACTCAAATAGGAAACGGCCTCTTTTACTAAAATTGGGTGAAGAAAAAACAAAATGGGAAATTTTGAAAAATGCAAGAAACTTAAGGAACACAGAAAATGACATGGCAAAAGGAATAGCAGTATCTAGGGACCTAACCAGGAAAGAGAGACAAAAGAACAAGGAACTATGGGAACAGCTAAAGGAGAAAAGAGAACAAGGGGAGAGAGGATGGTACATAAAGAATGGTGAATTAAAGAGATTTCAAGAAGGAAGAAATAGAACACATATGTAGGATAAGGTTATTAAACATACAAGGCCTCACAGATGTTAAAATGTCAGAATTGGAACAATGGATTAATGAGGAAGACATTCTTTGCTTAACAGAAACACAACTTAAATATGAAAAAGTAAAAATTAGAGAAATGAAGAGATATATAAGTAATATGAGAAATAATGATGAAAAAAAGGGAGGAGGATTGATGATTTTTGTAGGAAGAAGTGCACATAGAAATAGAAAAGGTTCCAACAGAGAGTACTGATATATTATACTGTAAATGTAATGTAAGAAATTGGGAATTTAAAATGTTACTGGTATACCTACCTGTAGGAGACAAGGTAAGATACAATAAAATAAAAGAAGAGATGGAGGTAATAATGGAGAATCAGGAAGAATCACCCTTTCTACTCTTGGGAGATTTTAATGGCCACTTAGGTTTTCTAGGAAAACAGAAAATAGACAAAAGAGGAGAAGATATAATAGGATGGATGGAAAACTATAATTTGATTTTGTTCAATAATGATGTAAGATGTGAAGGAGAAATAACATGGGGAAGAGGGGAATCAAAAAGTGCAATCGATTTTGTACTAGGAAACCAGAAATTTTACGATAAATACATGTCAATGATAATAGATGAAAGGAAAGAAGAAATTGATCTGTCTGACCATAACTTAATTGAAGTAAAGGTAAAAATAAATGCAGAAAGAAAATTATATAATTCTAAAGAATGGCAAGAATGCTTATATTACACAACCGATAAAGAGGTATTAGGTAGATATGTAGAAAAGATAGAAGAAGAGTGTACTAAGGGGATAGAGAACATTGAACAGTTTGGAGAAGTATTGAAGAGAGAAGCAGAAGCCCTACTGAAAAGGAAATATAGAAGAAGAAAAGGAAAAATAAACAAGGAACAAGTAGAACCACCATGGATAAATGAAGAAATTAGAAAAGAAATTAAAATAAGGAAGGCAATAAATAGGAAAAAAAGAAGTGAGAAGAATAATGAAGAAAAAGAAAGGCTATGGAAAAGATACAAGGAACAGAAAAAGAAAGTGCAAGAGCTAATAAAGTCGGAAATGTCAAAACATGAAAAAAAGAAAACACAAGAAATTAAGGAAAGTTCAGAGAAGGGTAGAGAGGTGTGGAAATATATTAATATACTAAGAAGAGGTGGGAAAGATGCTGCAAAAGTTACAAAGGACAGCTTGTACAATGAAGCAGGTAAAGAGCTTAATGCAGAGGAGGCAGTTATGGAACTAGAAAATTTTTGGAAAGGTATTTACCAAAAGCACGAAAACAATATACAAACAGTGTGGAATAGTGATGAAAAAGAATTATACTAGAGGAAAATGAATGTACACTGTAAGCAAAATACAGATGAAACAGAGCTTTATGAAATAGCAGATATAATAAGAGAGCATTTGGATGGGGCATTAAAAGTAATGAAGGTAATCCAACCAATGGAAAATTTGGAAATTAGCAAAGAGGAGGTCAAGAAAGTTGTAAAAATGCTGAAAAACAGGAAAGCTGCTGGGCCAGATGGGTTAAAACCTGAATTATATAAATGTCTAATAAAAAGTGATACATGTACAGATATGCTGACAAAGCTATTTAACAAAATAATAGAAGATGGGACAGTACCAGATAGTTGGAAAGTATCAAGGACAAAAATGATACCTAAGAAGAAAATTCCAACTGTAAAAGACTTAAGACCAATAGCCTTGACAAATATAGATTATAAAATATTTATGTCTTTATTGAAAAGAAAAATAGAACATCATATAAAAATAAACCATATAGATAATGAAATGCAGGCTGGGTTTACAGAAGGAAGAAGAATAGAGGATAATATTCTGATTTTAAAATACTGTATAGATATGAGTTATAAGAAAAAGATTCCATTGTTTTTTGCTGCAATTGATTTTACCAAAGCATATGACTCAGTGAAAAGGGAAGAAATTATAAACGTGCTGAAAGAAATAAAAAGTGACAAAAAGATGATAGATATTATAGCTGAAATTTATAAGGATGACAAAACAAAACTGTGTTTAATCCCAGAGGCAGAAAAAGACATAGAAATTACTAGTGGTATCTGGCAAGGCTGTACAGGATCAACAACTCTCTTTAAATTATTGACCTACAAAATTATACAAGAAATGGAAAAATCGGGATTGGGATATAGAGACGAAAAATTTGATATAAATACTATATTCTTCGCAGATGACGGTTTACAATTCTCACAATCAGTGATAGAAGCCAAGGCAAATATAAGGAGGTTAATGAGCATTAGCAAAAGTTGTGGATTGGAAATAAATAAACAAAAAAGCAAATTTATTATCTTTAATATGAAAGATCAGCCAACAGAAATTGAAGGAATAGAGGTAGTAGAATCCATAAAATATTTGGGTATTGATATAATAAATAAGGAAAATTGTTTTGAAAAACATAAAGAAAACATGTTTAAGAAGGCATCAAAATTAGCAAATTTAACATATTCGGTAATATCAAGAAGTTGTAATAAGCTCATGATTGGAAAAGTTTATTGGAAAAGTGTAGCATTACCATCTATAATGTATGGAGCAAGTGTGGTGGATTTTAAAAAGAAAGATATAGATAAGCTTCAAGTTATAAAAAATTCAGTATATCGAGTAATACTAGGTGCAGCGAAACATACTCCAATTAGTGGGCTTAGAGGAGAAGTTGGAGCCTCTTTAATGGAGACAAAAGTAATAAGGTCTAAGCTACTGTATTTGCAAAACATCATAAAGGAGGGAAATAACTGATTAATCTATGAAATTGTTGAAGGGTTAAAGGAAATGAAAACAAGTAAGTGGTTGAAAGAATGCAATAATGGCCTAAAAGAATTAAAATTTAGTATGGAAAGGCTGAAGACAATCTCAAAGAAGGAATTAATAGAAAAGATATATGAAATGGATACGAAGAAGTGGAGAAGTGAAATGGAAAATAAGAGGACAATGAGAATTTATAAGAAATGGAAAAGGGAGATAGGAGGAAATGAAGAAATATACGATAACACACCTGCTTCTGTAACACTGTTTAAATGTAGAACAGATACTTTTGATCTGGGAGAAAGGAGAGGATTGAATAGAAGTGATAGCGAAGCAAAATGTGTGATGTGTGGGAAAGATAGAGAAAATCTAGAACATTTTATATTAGACTGCGAGGAATACACTGAAGAAAGGAGAAAGATATATGCATTACAACAACCATATATTGAAAATAAAGAACATATTATCAGACAGATTCTGTTTCAAGAAAACAAATTAGAGGCAATAAAGAAATACCTAAATGACTGTTGGATAAAAAGGCATAAGAAAATCAAGGAGCTCAACAACCAAGAAGAAAATTAAGAAAAGAGGGGCCGTTGTAAAGGCTATCCCTCGAACACTATCACATCGCATCGCATCGCAGTTGTAAGTTCTTCTCTGCTAGAACCTTCCTCCGTTCAGCCTTGATCGCCTGTGGTGTCCACGACTTCACGCTTCCTATCCTACTAGCTGGTGTTGGCCCATCGGAGGACCAAAAGGCCAAGGTGTTACGCCTCATGAAACAGTTTCTCCGTGTTACAGGTCAGATTCGTCGCCTGTAATCCCCATTGGTGAGATGAGCCTCCCCTGCTTTCTTCAAGAAACCATTCGATTAACAGGGGTCATCAGTGCATAATCATCCCTGCTAGGCCCAACTTCCCAGGGTGCCATTTCCGCCAGGGGAGGGTGCATAAGCTTCATCGCTTCACTACCCTTTAACCTAAGAAGAAGAAGTTGTAATAAGCTCATGATTGGAAAAGTTTATTGGAAAAGTGTAGCATTACCATCTATAATGTATGGAGCAAGTGTGGTGGATTATAAAAAGAAAGATATAGAAAAGCTTCAGGTTATAGAAAATTCAGTATATCGAGTAATACTAGGGGCAGCGAAACATACTCCAATTAGTGGGCTTAGAGAAGAAGTTGGAGCCTCTTTAATGGAGACAAAAGTAATAAGGTCTAAGCTACTGTATTTGCAAAACATCATAAAGGAGGGAAATAACAGATTAATCTATGAAATTGTTGAAGAGTTAAAGGAAATGAAAACAAGTAAGTGGTTGAAAGAATGCAATAATGGCCTAAAAGAATTAAAATTTAGTATGGAAAGGCTGAAGACAATCTCAAAGAAGGAGTTAATAGAAAAGATATATGAAAGGGATACGAAGAAGTGGAGAAGTGAAATGGAAAATAAGAGGACAATGAGAATTTATAAGAAATGGAAAAGGG
>JAGKTI010001913.1:33940-54029 GCA_018397915.1 Birgus latro | reverse complement strand
CAGTCAGTTTATGTATTGGAAGACGAATTTAGGGAGCCTGAAATGGAACCCAGGCTGACGAGAATGGCTGAAATTACAGTTGACATGGATGAGGTGCTACAGCTGATGAAGGATTTGGATGTGAGAAAAGCAATGGGACCAGATGGTGTGGCTGGATGGATCCTGAAGGAATGTGCCGACCGGTTAGTGAGGCCAGTTTATGTCATTATCAAAACCTCGCTTGAAAATGGACAGTTACCTAAAGATTGGAAAAGAGCAAGTATTGTGCCAATCTTTAAGGGATGAGATAGGGAGGATCCACTTAATTATAGACCTATGTCACTTACTAGTATTGTTTGTAAAATCTGTGAGAAAGTTATTAGAAAAAGATGGATAAAGTATTTAGAAGAAAATGAAGTGATAACACCAAGACAGTTTGGTTTTAGGGAAGGAAGATCATGTATTACTAACCTACTAAGTTTCTACAGTAGGGTAACAGATGTCGTACAGGAGAGAGAGGGATGGGCAGACTGTGTCTATCTGGATCTTAAGAAAGCATTTGACAGGGTACCCTATAAGAGACTATTGTGGAAGTTGAGGACATTTGGAGGGGTGCATGGGAAACTATTAAAGTGGATGGGAGATTATTTGATAGGAAGGCAGATGAGAACAGTAATAAGAGACAAGGTATCACAATGGAGAAATGTGACTAGTGGAGTACCCCAGGGCTCTGTCCTGGCCCCAGTAATGTTTCTGATATATGTAAATGATTTGCCAGAGGGTTTGAATAGTTACATGAGTATGTTTGCAGATGATGCTAAAATTATGAAACATATTAAATGTATTGATAGTTGTAAAGAAGTGCAAGAGGACTTGGACAAAATACACAGCTGGAGCCAGACTTGGAAAATGGACTTTAATGCCAAGAAGTGTCATGTATTAGAAATGGGTATAAGTGAAAGAAGACCACACTGGACATATAAAATGGGCAGTGAGATGATTAGTAAAAGAAAGGATGAGAAAGACTTGGGAGTGATTATTCGGGATGACTTGTCACCAGAAAAGCATATAAACAAAATTATTGGGGGAACTTATGGATTACTGACCAACATGAGAGTGGCTTTTAATTATATGGATGAGGAAATGTTGAGGGAATTGATAGTGACCATGATAAGACCAAGACTAGAGTATGCGGCGGTGTTATGGTCACCTCATTTGAAGAAGCATATTGATAAACTAGAAAGGGTCCAATGGATGGCAGCGAAGATGATACCGTGTTTAAGGGAACTCACCTACGAGGAGAGATTGGAAAAACTGAAGTTACCAACATTGCGCGAGAGAAGGGAAAGAGGTGACTTGATCACGATATTTAGAAATGTAAGAGAATTGGAAAGGGTGGATGGAGAGGATCTTTTTGTGTTGGATGATGGAAGAACAAGAGGTCATGGCTTCAAGTTGAGGAAAAGTAGATGTCTTAATGATCTCAAAAAGTTCAGTTTCCCGAACAGAAGCATAAGTATTTGGAATGACTTAGACGAAGAGGTGGTGCAGGCGAAAAACATTCATGTATTTAAAACTAGATTAGATGAATGTAGATATGGAGATGGGACAACACGAGCTTAGCTCAATTCCTGTATACTACAAATAGGTAAATAGGTAAATACACACACACAAAATCCTTGGTGTAATATACAATACATCAATGTCATTTAAACAACACATCACAAACATCAAAACTAAATTAACACCTAGACTCAATGCCTTGAGGTCACTTGCCCATACAACATTTGGACATAGCAAAGAAACCACCACCACAGTATACAAACAATATATACATTCAGTGATGAATTATGCAAGCCCTGCTTTGGCACCTAACCTCACTAAAACACACTATAACACTCTTCAGGCCATATAAAACAAGGCCCTAAAAATAATCACAGGCTGCACAGCTACTACATCTACAGACCACCTACACCAAGAAACCAAAGTCCTCAAAGTCAAGGATCATCTAGACATGAGAGGCACCGAAATTCTCGCTGCAGCCTCCACAAACCCACAACATCCACTAGGCTACATGGCAGCACATCCACACACACCAAGGAACATCAAAACAACACCCAGCTCAATCGGTAGAGAGTTGGCTTGCAGTCCCGAGGGACCCAGGTTCGAATCCTCGCTGGGGCAGGGAATAGTTTAAGGATTTGAATTTCATTAAATCAGGCTTTACTGATCTACCAGAAGACCCGCCGACATGTCGTAAAAATAACCCCGCTAATACCAATACACCAGTCCTGTATGAGACAGCCCTAGCATGTATTCAATATGGACGGTGGGTGTTAGCGCCGAAGTGGTGACATGTAGTATGTAGGAGGACGGCTGGGCCTTGATAGCAGGCTGTAAAGCCTATGCCCAGAGTCGGACACATTATAAAAAAAAAAAAAAAAAAAAAAAAAAAATACTATCATCTCTTCGCCCCTCAGACCAGCTTCCAATAGCATATTCATACTCAAATCACTCCCCGTTCCATTCAGTCACACAAAGACAATACACAGCTGCATGCACGGCCTCCTGATATCCATCCTTCTGAATGCTATCTTCCCCGTGAGGACAGGGTCCAGCTGGGCAGGCTGAGATGTGGGCATCATCCAGCCCTCTTAAGTTATCAGAAGAGGCTGGATGACTCCGTTGCTGACGCCTGTCCAGGATGTAACACAGCACCCCATACTATTAAGCACTTCATGGAAGACTGCATTGCACACAGTCACCTTTGCCAGCAACACAACATACACTCCTTGAGAGCTTTGTGGGAAAGCCTGGTCTCGGCCATGGCCTTCCTTCGGTACTCGGGGCTGTTTGGCCAGACTGCATAGGGAACAAATACTACTATTACCAAATAAAGGGTTGATCTATAGCCTACTATGGTGCCCCTATTAACTGGGTGGATAGACACAAATGCAGCATCCATCTGGGAACCAAACCTTCACACTCTGAACATGGGTTCACTGCATGAGACAGCCCTGCAAAGACAGTTGGGTGCCTGCAATTGATTACTCTGCTCGGCCAGGCTAACTGGGGTTACTCAGCAACAACAAGCACAGTGGATTTGGAGCACTTTTGTCCTTGGTGTTTTGGTTGTGTCATGATGGTTTCCTCTTTGTCACCATGCATTTGATAAGTTTTTAATGGCTGAATCCTAATTCTCTTGATTTCAGATGCCTGTACAAGCAAAAGCTTTTGAGAGTCAAGCAACTTCCAGATTCAAATGAAGTACAGTAGACCTTTGCTATAACGGAATAATTGGGGGAAAGGCTGATCCAGTAAAGCTGATACTTCATTATATCTGATGTCCCCCCTCCCCTCCAAGTGGAATTTCAAGCAGTTATTGGAAAATAAATTAAGTAAAATAACATATTATAGTATTAAAAGTGCAAAATATGCTCATTATACACTAACTTGGCCCATGATTTCACATCCTTGTTACAGCATTTCATAAGTAGTACAGTATTACTATAGTCATATTACAACTCTGCAGTCATGTTGGGGAAAGGGCAATTTCAGATTAGGTCGGGGGAAAAAAGGACAGGAAACACATGTACACTGTACCTGTATTGATGGATATACACAGCCACGCTTCTTTTTTTGCTGTGTACTGAGTTAACTCATTCATCGTCACTGTCAGCAAAGATAGTTTCTGATGTCAAATCTGGTGTAGAGAGTCATGAGGTGCAGGTGGCTGGGTCCTGGAAGTTCTACTGCTGGATCCGGAGGCTATGTGGAAGTTAGCTGAGGATGTTGATGCAACAAAAATGCTGAGGATGTTGATGCTACAGGCACAGTGGAAGTCTCATTCTGTGCAGCCTCTTGGAAGCAGGAGAGGGCACAGTCATGAAAACGGAGATCTTAGCCTGGATCTGCTGTGGCTGCTGCAGGAGCATTAACTCCAGCCTAATGAGCTGCATAACCTCATATTGTTGAGCCAGATGTTCTCCAGCTTTGTCTGTATTGGTCAGGATATTGTGTCTGCAGCATCAGTGCCTGCAGTCAGAGATGGTCCAGGTGCCTCCTCCTACTCCTCCTCACCATCCTCCTTTACCTGTGTCTTGGCTTGTAGTTCAACCACAGTCTCCTCTTCTGTGTTGTGATGGTATCCAGGCACACCAGCATCCTCTTCCAGTCATTCTTGCAGCTCCTTCTGAGCAAGCTGGTGCTTAAGTTTTGTGGGTTCTGAGAAGTTTATGCCACCCATTTTTGAGCATGGCAAGTGGCACTTTGTTCCATGCCTCTGCCTCATTGAAGATAACATCCTTAATGATGTATTTCTTGAAGCTGTGCAGAGTTTTCTTACCTCTGGTGTCCAGGGCCAGGGGGAGGGGGAGGGGGGGTAGCTGGGGATAATTACCTGGGCCTGGGCCGAGGGGGGCCTGTGCCCTCCAAGATAATGTTAAGAGGGAGGAAAATATAACAGTGTAATTCACTCTATAAAGCCACATTGGATTTCTAAAGAAAATGTATAAAAGTGGGGAAGGCAGTGGCTGAATCAGTAGAGAGTTAGCCTGCAATCCTAATGGACCCAGGATCGAATCCCCGCTGGGGAAAGGAGCAGTTTAAGGATCTGAATATCATTACAGCAGACTTTACTGATCTACCAGAAGACCCGCCCCCCGGTAATACCAATACACCAGTCCTGTATGAGACAGCCCTAATTTGTATTCAATATGGATGGTGGGTGTTAGTGCCGAAGTGGTGACATGTGGAGATGTGTGGACGTTGGAGACTACTGGGCCATGGTAATGGGCTATGAAGCCTATGCCCAGAGTTTGGGGGGGGGGAATGGTAGGAATAGTTATATCTAAACACATTGAAACAAGGCTATGTATAACATTTACATTACAGATTTGTATATTATAGTATTTTTATATCATACCGAAGGGGTTGAAGGATATATAGAACCTCTGACCTGCCATTTTCTTTTGTTTTAATCTCTTATAGTCATATCAATAAATCAATGATAGGTATCATTTTCCCCCCCCCTTCCCAAGGCTCCAACATGCTTGCATGCATCAGCCTTGGTCACCTAATGGTAGCTTTCCATGCTGCTCGATTTCTCGCAGCTTCCCTGTTCAACCCCATGTCCCTGAGGTTACTCTCAATGACCTCGTCCCAGGTCTTTTTCTGTGTATCTCTCGCATCCCGGCTCCTTACGTTAACGCTTTTCACTTTCTACACCCAGTTATCATCCCCCATCCTCTCCACATGCCCAAACCATCTCAGTCTGCCTCTCCTCATCACAACACTAATGCACTCCAATCCCATCCTACCTCTCAACTGTTCCATTGTAAACTTAGGCCCCCCTCCCCCCCAGGCCTTGCATTCAAGGACGCATAACACATCCATCTAATCATTGTCATTTCTGTATGTTTGAGCCTGCAAATATTCTCCTCCTTTACTGCTTAGGTCTCACTGCCATACAGCATTATATGCCTAACATGCCACATACAAAGATCTCATAGCACGGAGGGAGAGCCCTCTCAGTGTCAGGAGAGGCAACAGCTTCCTGAACTTCTACCAACAACTTCTCATCCTAGCCATGGAGCTAACCCCAGCCTCACCTTCAGCATATAGCATGTCTCTCAAATAACAAAACTCTTCCACACACTCAAGAGACCCACCAGCAAGATCAGTCCTGTCACGCTTGACAATCTCCATGTGCTCTCCCTGATACGCTGTACACATGAAATCATTTTCTTGCTGTCTGCTTCTAAAACCACAACATCTCTTATGCACCCACTTGTCACAAACACTGCACAATATAAAATTACTTCCCACGTCCTTGTGGCAAATCACACATGGCCACTCCCTCTTCTTTGACAGTACCGCCTCCAGCCCTGGAGACCATCACTTTTGTTTTATCTGCATTTACTTTTAAATCTTTGTGCCCCATACCATCCCTTCACTTTCTAACTCTTTCCTCTGCCTTCCTTTCATTTTCTGCAATCAACACCAAATCATCAGCATACAACATCTCCCACGGGAGTCCATTTTTAGAAGTCACATAAGAGGGCTTCAAGTACCTTCATAAACAACAAGCTGCTCAAGACTGACCTGTGATGCATGCCAACATTCACAGAAAACTCATCACTTAAATCTCTATTCACCCTTACCTGTGTGTGAGCACCCACATACATAGCCATAAACACTCTAACCAGCCATTCCTCAATCACAAGCTTTCCCATTGCCCACTTCACCACCTCTCCAGGGACTTTGTCAGAGGCCATTCCAGATCAACAAAAACAAAGTACAGATCCCTTTTCTTTCTTATATATTTTTCCTGAAGCTGTCGAACAACGAATATGACGTCAGTGGTCCCTCTGCCTGGCATAAATGCAAACTGCATCTCATCAATATTCACACTTTCTCTAATCGTACCTTCTAGAACTCTCTCCATTACCTTTTTATCAGATCCAAAAGTTTTATACTTCTATAATTTCCTCTTTTCAGGGCATCACCCTTCCCATTGTACACATTTGCAATCACACTTGTCAGCCAGTCATCTGAGACACATTCATATATAATAGTATTTGCCAGGCCAGTAACTAACCCCACTCCTGTATCACCTGAGGCTTTCATCATTTCAGCAGTCAACCCAGACACACCTGCTGCCTTCCCCACCTTCATCCTGCCCAGTGCCCTGCTCACAGTAGCAGCGTCAATCAATGGCCAAGGGCCAAACACTGGATATGCTGGCTCCAAACCTTCCCTGTTCCAGTCAGACTCCTCATTCAGCAACCGATTGTAATGCTCTCTCCAGGCATCTTTAATATCCTTACTGTTCACCACTACCTTTCCTTCATCATTCTTTTACACACTGTTCACCTATGATATCCCTGTTTTTCCTCTTCATCTGATTTGTTGCTTTAAATATCATATTCTTCTTTTCCGCGCTATTTAGGTTATCAAGAAAAAGTCTAAGACTCAGATTTTGCCTTGTAAACCTCTTTCCTAACCTTACACTTGGCAGCCAAGTATTCCTCTTTTTACCATACCTTTTCCATTCCTGGAAAGCCCTTTTTTCTCCTTAACTGCAGCTTCTACACTCTCATCCCACCACCAAGTTGGGGGGGCCCATTTTCCGCCCATGTACTGAGTCAGTAACTCTCAGGGGATTGTTTTTGAGAGCTCTGGACTGTTCATCAACACTTTTGTCAGTGACCCCCTGTCCAGCCACCACTCTACTCATCATGCTGTAGAAGGCATCTCTTACTGCTTGTTTTTTCAACTTCCATATATTCCTCCTAGGTGTATAGGTCCTCTTTTTCATCGCCAGCTCCATAAGCACCATGTCACATATGAATAGCTTGTGTTGCTGCACACACTTCTCACTCCCTATAACTTTAACATCCCTCATCAACCTCCTATTAGCCCTCCTGACCAGGAAATTGTCTGTCTGGGTACTATATCCCCCAGACTCGTATTTCCCTAAAGTGTGTGTTGCATGCTATCATGTTCATTGCCTCCTCAGACTCAAGTATCCTTTCCCCTTCCGCATTCCTTGTACCATATGCACATCCCCCTTATACTCCTCCATATCCTTGAGCTGCCTCACCTACATGACCATTTAATTCCCCTCCCAAAACTGCAATCCCATACCACTTCACATACATATTAACCCATCCCAGAATCTATCTTAATTCTAAATCATGCAATCCAGCCTGTGGAGTATACACTGATGTAAATGAAAATGTGACCCCACTGAACAAAATTTTCACAACTGTTATCCTTTCACTCTCAATGCATTCATGACATATTCCACCCATTTCTCCATAACCAACACACTCACACCACCATATCCATCTATCTGCCCTGCCCTGCCAAAATATCTTGTACCAACAATCTGTCTGGCAATCACTCTGGCTGTTCCTCACCTGTATCTGACCTCCTGCACTTATCCAACATCCACCCACCTCCAACTCAACATCTTAATCACTTCCCCAGCTCTGCCTCTCAAAGTACCCACATTCCATGATGCCACTCTGATCCCCATGGGTGATTTAGTTTCCTCAGGCTTGCTTTGATTTTTCTTTTTCATTGTCATAATTGGTATGAAATAAAGGGGTGAGATAGACTGCAGGCCCCACTCACCTGCACAGTCCCAGGTCCAGGCATGGGACCTGAGACCCATAGCCCACCAGCTGTGACCAGTGGCTGTGGCAGTGGCCTCAGGACACCCTGCCAGACAGCTACAGGGACACCCTCCAGGCGTGCTTTGGCACTGTAGCTACCCCACCATCATGCACCCACTGATAGGGCAGCCTCCTGGGGCACTTCTTCCTGGTTTGGGCCTTTCTCCATTGGGCGGAAGCAGCAACCTGGAAACCGCAGTGCCCTGTACCCTTTATTACAGGTCCGAACCCCATCCCATCCTGGCCCCCAACACTATGCTGGTGGAGGCCATGTCACGCTACCCCTCAATAGGTCCGCCAATGCATACTACAGTAATCCCTCAGTATCTAACGTAATAGAGCCAAAGTCATGTCCAGGTGATGACTGTCTGGATAATGGACTTCTCCCCTTGCCACCCATCACACATAACCTGACTTTGAAAGCCAGTGTAAAAGGCCACAACAATACATCTTGCAACACATGTTCCTGTTGTTTAACACTATTTTATCTGGTCAAGCAGACCTAAAATCCACAACCAAGCAATTACCATGGTCAAGCAGACCCATTAACCACAGAAAAGCAATCACCTTTCAGGGCCATACCCTGTAGTGATGTGAAAACATGAAAAAAACAGCTACACAAGAAAAATGCAGTGAGCACACAAAACATAATGGTAAAATGGAATAAAATCATGGTAAGATCGAATAAAATCATGGTAAGATAGAATAAAATCATGGTACAGTACAATAATCTAGAATAAAATTGTCAACATTCACGATTTGACCATCCTGCATCAGTCATACCCAGGATCTGCTTCTCCGTAGTCAACACTACCGTCTTCCTTTTCGCTGGTGCAGGGAGGAGGCATGCAAGGAATAGCAAGGCCTGAAGCAGGTAGGAAACAACCACAAAAACCACCATGTGCACTGCCATAACAAGTGTCCAAGAGGAGCTGTTGACTACAGTGTCACCGTGCAGGAACTGAGAATGACCAAGTGAGTCTCTAGTGAATGCCGGATGAACTACCCAGCCACACAGGGCGACACTACCGTGCTACTCCTGCCTGGCTGGGCGCGAAGATGTTCCCACGGCCATAATTTTCACCTGGATGCATGCAATTTGTCAGGATAAAATGGAAAAATGTATGAATAATGGTTTCGAAGTCAGATCACAGCATCCAGGTAATGGATTGTTCGAATAATGGCTGTCCAGATAATAGAGGGATTATTGTAAATAGAATTTCTCATTTTTCTTTTCACAAAATACAGTAAGACCTCACTATAACGGACTAATTGGGGCTCAGGCCAGTCCGAAATATGCGATTTTCCGATAAACGCGACATCTGGACTTACCCCTGCTAATCCGGACTTTTTCCGATATATCAGACATTAGACCGGATCGCATCAGTGGTTTTCACCACCATTGCTGTATTTTACTGTGTTATACCTTCACTACATTAATCAAATGGTATAATAATACTGTACTGTGCACTGAAAAACGTGTCTTTTACTTGTCTTATTGTGGTGAACATAGCTGAAGTTGTCAGGCAGTCCGGACTGCTTTTTGGCTATATCGGACTTTTTCCGATATATAGGAGTTTAGTCCAGTAGCTCCTCGAGTCCGATAAAATCGAATTCCTGTCTACTGAAGTCCGTTATATCGAGGTTTTACCGTACTATAATTTCCTTGTAGTTATTATCGTCGTTTTTTAGAGAGGGAGGGGAAGGTGTTATAATGCACCAGAATACATTTGGCAATAAACAAGTGTGCTGTGACACACTGGTTACGGAGCAGTCTAGGTGTGAGCTAGACTTTGAGTATAATATATTCAGCACAGTTTTCAGGTGGAGGGGGGTCTGCTGTCAATAGTCTTACTCCAGGCCTGGTGATGGTTGTCAGCAGCCATGCTGGTGTCCTCACAGCCTGGTCCATCCCATCCAAATTCACAGTGAGACACTGTACTGCCTCTCAGCACACTCTGTAAGTCACTGGTCCATGGACTGGATAAGGCCAGTGGTGTTAAACTCCAGGAACAAAGCCTTTGTTGGTCCATCCTTGCTGCAGCGTTTGTGTGAGGAGGGATGGGCTGGTGCATTGTCCTACAACAGCACTGCCTTCACATCTTCAGGACTGAAGCCATACCTTTTTTGGTGCTGCCTCATGGAAGGGTCAAAGCTGTGGTGAAACCAGGCATGAATGATATCTTGGGTAAAGTACGCAAACTTGTTCCCATGGTACTGCCATGATGTCCTTCAGTGACCTGGGTTCCTTGGTTTTACCAACTGTGACTGGCTGTAGACAAGAAGAGCCATCACCACAGGCACAGGACAGAATGGAGAAATGTTTTATGCCTTGAAGTGCTGCCAATATCTTTCAAAGCCTGGGTATTTTGAGGAAGAGCTCACCAGAAGAGCCCAGTCTTGTCTTCATTGTAGATTTGAAACCCATGCAGGTCCTCCTCCTCTGTCAGCTTCCAAAGATGCCTGACATATGGCTTCACAGCATTGACATCAGTGCAGAGCATCTCTTCAGTAATGGTCTTGTTAACAGTGCCATGGTGCCTCCTGAAACTCCACATCCATCCATCACTACACTTAAGATTTTTGATTCTTAGGTGAGTAGTAAGTCTTTATACTGTGTGTTGGATGTCCAGACCATGCAGAGGGACACTCAGCTCACTTATGCAAGAACCTTTTGTACACCTCTTTGTTGAGTTTCTCGTTGGTCAGCTTTCTGGTACACATCATTCCTCTTCCTCACACCTTCTGTTTCTTCAATACCTCCTTTGTTTTGCCTTTAGGCATCAGAATGTGAAGGGTTGACCTGGTAAGGCCATACAGTACTAGCACATGAAGTTGCTCCTACTTGTGTGCCTTTTTCATGCTCCTTGTTCATATTCATATTCTCCACAGTGGTCATAATCCACCTCTTTGCTTTTTCAGAAGATGAGGTGCTAGGAAATCCTTCAGAGTTAAATTTTCACAGTCACAGTGGGAAAACACTTGGCACACTCAAGAGATGTGAGATGCACACACAATGATGCTGACACAACAAAAGATGCAGCAAGACTTAGGGTGACCATGTGTAGTACAGTGTATCCACAGACTCTGGTTCCACCCAGGTCTACCGGAAGTAGCCCCAAACTAGCCATCCCCGTGACTGCTTGCCTTCTGCACCTCTCCAACCTAGCCCAAGTGGGTAGGAAAAAACACTGCCAATGTTGGTATGGTAACTGCATTCTGAGCACCCTGCACACAGGAAGCAATCCGAAAGGGCTGCATAATGCACCACATGTAACAATAGTATACATTAAACTGAAAAAAATGTCTTTTTGGCCCAGAACTGTCTGGTAAGGAAGAGTTTTGTTATTTGTGGGACATGTTTTGTGCTAGAGGTGGGGCTTGAGCTAGCTCTATGGATAGGGTAAGTAGTGGTTGGAAGAAGTTCAGGGAGCTGTTGCCACTCCTGACATTGGGAGGGCTATCTGTGTTAAAGGTTCTTTACACTGTATGCAGCATGTGTTAGGAGTGTAGTAGTAGTAGTAGTTGTTCCCTAGACAGTCTGGCCGAACAGCCCCGAGTCCCTAAGGTAGGCTATGGCCGAGACTGGGCTTTCCCACAGAGCTCTCAAAGAGTGTATGTTGTGTTGTTGGTGCAAGTGATTGTGTGCATTACAGTCCTCCATAATGTGCTTAATAGTATGGGGTGCTGTGTTACAGTCATCCAGCCTTTTCTGATAACTCAAGAGGGCTTGATGATGCCCACATCTCAGCCTGGCCAGGTGGACCCTCTCCTCACGTGCGATTCAGAAGGGTGGATATCAGGAGGCCGTGCATGCAGCTGTGTGTTGTCTTTGAATGACTGAATGGAGCGGCAAGTGACTTGAATATGAATATGCTTTTGGAAGCTGGTCAGAGGCGGGCAAGGGGGGAGAGATGATGATATTTGTGTATGATATCGTGAGCTGGGTGTTGTATTGATGTTCCTTGGTGTGTGTGGCTGTGCCGCCACGTTGTGTAGAGGATGGAGTGTAATGCCGTATGGTAGTAAGACCTGGGCAGTAAAGGAAGAGGGTATTCGTAGACTGAAACGAGCAGAAATGACAATGATTAGATAGATGTGTCACGTATCCTTGAACGTGAGGCCTGGGAGGGCTAGGTTTATGATTGAAGAGTTGATAGCAAAGATGGGACTGGAGTGTATTGGTGCTGTGATGAGGAGGGAGAGTGAACTGATTTGGGCATGTGGAGAGAATGGAAGATGACAGTTGTGTGCAGAAATTGAGAAGTGTGAACGTCGGGGGTAGGGTTGTGAGAGGCAGACCAAAAAAAAATCTAGGTTGAGGTCGTAGATTGACTTCAGGAATAAGGGGCTGAATAGGGAGGCTGCCAGAGATCGAGCAGCATGGAGAGCCGCCATTATGTGACCAAGGCTGATGTATGGAAGCATCTTGGAGCCTTTATAAACAATACGGTACAGTAGAAAACGATATGATAGAGACATAAAAGACATTTGTGAAACCAGTCTCATGATTCAAGTCCAGCTTGAGCTGTGTAGGGTGATTGTAAACTACTGTGGCACTTTTTGAATATAACAGTATTGTAGAAACTAAAGTAGGAATTTTTTGGTAGCTGGGTGGACTTGCCTTGCATCATACTACTAGTGGAAAATTATTTGTATAAAATCTGAAAAATGTTGAATATAAAAACAACACCATTCAGTGAAGCTTGTAGTAGCTGTCCCTCTTTAGAACTGCAGATGAGATAAATGCAGTATTTGCAACATAGTGAAAAAATAAAAAAACAACAAAGGGTAGCATTTTGTATGGGCCATCACCCAGAGGGGATGGTCCGAACAGACTTGAGGCAACAACAAAATAATATTAAGCAGACACATAAACACACAAATCAGGGAAAACATTTCCTGCATTTGCTCTGCTAATTTCTTGGAAGGAAGAAAATAATAGATTTGAAATTCATGTTTCATAATTATATTTCTGGTCATGAATATTGAATTGAGAGAGAGAAGGAAAATTTTATTAAGCAGCAAGTCTTTTTGGTTGCCTTACTGTCTATAATTGTTCCCTACCCAGCGATGGGAATACAAAGGTGTTCTTTCCTCCTGACTTATTGCTGAACCTGGGAGATGTTTTCATTCGTAATAGACGTCTCTTGTGTCTATGTTGTCAGTTTTTTCATTTCCCTTTTTTTTCTTTTTTTTTCAGATTCAGTATTTGTTGAAGCACATGATTGTACTCTTTCTTTCCTGTACATTTTATTCAGGTGATTTGGTGCACTATATTACCTATATTTCAGTACATTATGTATGGAGTGGAGAGGAATATGAGTGAGGGGTGTTTGAGCTGGGGGGAGGGCAGCAAAATGGCAGGGGACAGAGCAGCGTGGAGGCGATTTGTTTGTGGCTGCCCCTTGTGGGCTTGAGGCATCTGGCTATAGACAGATAGATAAATGTATCATGTTATAATAATTAACTGTCGGTAGAGAGGTGGCTTGCAGTCCCGACGGACCCAGGTTTGAATCCTCGCTGGGGCAGGGAACAGTTTAAGGATTCTAATTTCATTAAATCAGGCTTTACTGATCTACCAGAAGATCCGCCGACATGTTGTAAAAATACCTCCGCTAATACCAATACACCAGGACTGTATGAGACAGCCCTAGCATGTATTCAATATGGACGGTGGGTGTTAGCGCCGAAGTGGTGACATGTTGAGGTGTTGGTATGTAGGAGGACTGCTGGGCCTTGATAGCAGACTGTGAAGCCCATGCCCAGAGTAGGACACATAAAAAAAAAAAACAAAAAAAAACTGTGAATCCATCCACTCACTCAGTATAGTGCTGCTCATGGGTGTCAGCTCTTTCCTCTCCTCCATCCTTCTATCCTTCCATCCTCTTTTGTCTTTCTTTCCTTCATTCGTTCTTCATCCTTCTGCCTACGTGTGACTTTACACTCCCTCTTCTGTCTCTCTTTCCTTCATTCTTTCCTCTTCCTTCTGCCTGTGGGTGACTCTACACTGAGTGACAAGCCAAATGGTTTCCTGTACACCAGGAAACCATTTACTATGCTGGGTGATAACCATATAACCAAATTTTGGCACCTGGTGGTGTAGTGGGTAATTATGGTGCTCCAATTGGATTGAGCCAGTGTTGGTTTATGTCCAAGGGGTGGTTGGGGGTTTAATGCTGACATAATGCCACTCAGGGATGAGTGAGGCTGGTCACTCTCATCTTAAATGTCAGGACCAGCTTGCCTAGCCCTGGGCTCCTACGCTTCTCACGGGGCAACATAGGATTGGATAATGATGATGGTGATGATGATGAATCTTCTTAAAACTAAATAAAGAAAATAATGAACACAAGTTAGTATGGATGTGATGTATTTTATGTGGGTGTAATGTACCATACACTTCCAAGCCATCATGTACAGATCATGACTTGTGTAGTAGGAAGTAAATTTCACCACTACATTATGACGTCTGTTCAGAAAGTATCAGACCTTAGGCTAAGAAAGAATAAGCAGCTAACCTGTTGAGCTAGGACACTAATTCTCCCCTCATAGTAGGCCCCTTCTGACTTGACACAAGTAGCCCAGCATTTTTTCCACTGCCTGAAACATTTATCAAAGTCGATTTTTGTTATCTCCTCTAGATGCTTCATCACATTCGTCATGATCTCTTCTCTCAGATGGATGTTGCTCAAGACATGTTGGTGTGTGCAAATCATGATCCAGACTTTCTGAAGACTGTTATCAATGGAGATGAGACCTGGGTGTACGGGTACAAACCAGAAATAAAAGCTCAGTCTTCCCAGTGGAAGCATGCAGGATTGTCTCGGTCAAAAAAAGCACGACAGGTCTGTAGCAAGGTGAAATGCACACGCATGTTGGCAATTTTTTTTTTACTACCGTGGTGATGTGCATCACGTATACACACCAGAAGGGCAGACTGTCAATAGACATTGCTACCTTGACGTTATCCGTTGTCTTCACGATGTAGTTTGGTGGAAGAGATCAGACTTTTGTAAAGCAGCGAGTTGGAAGCTGCACCATGGCAATGCCCCTGCCCATTGTCTTAACTGATTTAGGAATTTTTGGCTAAGCACAATATCCTGGAAGTCTGGCAGGCTCCCTACTTACCAGACATTGCTTCATGCAATGTTTGGTTATTTCCCAAGCTCAAACTCCACTGAAGGATTCCTGATTTGAGATGAGAGATCATGATGAATGCAACGCAGCTTCTGCAGAAGATACTGAAAACCAGCTTTGAAAAATGTTTCAAGCAGTGGAAAGAAAGCTGGGCTATGTGTGTCAAGTAAGAAAGGACCTACTTTGAGGGGGATTAGTGTCCAAGCTCAACAGGTTAGCTATTTATTTTTTTAAGAACCCGAGATCAGACACTTTCTGAACAGACCTCGTATAACCAGTACAACAACTTTTGTACTCGTTTTTTATTGTGCCATATCACCATATTACCATGATATAGAGTAGCATAAAGACATGAGGAATATAAATATACAGGCGGTTCCCAACTTACAATCAGGTTACATTCCAAGAAACTGGTTGTAAGTGGAATTTTTCATAAGTCGAAAATGCCTTTAATACACCCAACCAACTGAACATCATAGCCTAGCCAAGCCTATCAGTCCTATTAAATGTGATTAGAACACTTACATTGCCCTACATTTGGGCAAAATCATTAACACAAAGTGTTGAATATCTCACGTAAATATATTGAATACTCTTCTGAAAGTACAAGATCGTAAAGTTGAAAATTCGCAAGTCGACCACTTGTAAAACAGGGACCGTCTGTACTAATGAAAAATTACATTGGAGGCGAGGGGAAATACAAAATTACCACCACCACTACCACCACCACAATTATGTGGTGAACTGGTTGGCACTTCTACAGCACAGCCAAGGCTACTGGTTTCAGTTGCATTACGGAATAAATAGTGATCTTAGCAGATTTGAATGCTACCTGTATATCACCTTGTACAGGATAAGGGCGACTCCACCCAAAATTATACTGTATCTTATCATTCGTATCGTATTGCTTATAAAGGCTCCAGCATGCTTGTGTGCATCTGTCTTGGTCGCCTAATGGCAATTGTCCATGCTGGTCTGTCACTGGTAGCCTCCCTATTCGGTCCCTCATCCCCAAGGTCACACTCTGTGACCTCGTCCCAGGTCTTTTTCAGTCTGCCTCTCACAACCCTACCCCAACATTCACAGTTCCCACCTTCCACACCCAACTGTCATCCTCCATTCTCTCAACATGCCCAGACAACAGTATGTATTTTTTTTTTTTTTTTTTCAGTAAATGGTCTTTTAAAATTCTTTTGGAAAATTGATACTTTTGGAAATCTGGATTTCAGATTGTAGGGAATGCACTATATTTGAACCCATGTTATCACAACTTTCTTCCAACAGACTACTGTAATTTTCAGACTTTAACCTAATAAAGAGTTTTTGATATCTGAAAGTTATAAAGAAGACTTTGTGTCTAACTGTACATAGTTCATTCTGTATTCTGTTGCAGCTGTGAAGGACAATATTATTTACAATCCGTCCCTGCTTTATGTGTCTTCCTAAGATTTTTTCTTGAAATATGCAGGCTTGATTGGTAGTTTGATCCTTAATATAATTTTTATATGCTGTATATATTTTTTTTCTTTTCCCCATATCATGATTATCTGTGGCTTGTACAGTATATTCATATAGTCACCCACTCACTTGAGGTAGTGCTGCCTACTTCTTCCTTAGCCTTTATCATTCTTTTTCTGTGCCTGCCCTCCTCTCTTCCTGTTTCTCCTATCTTTCCTGTCACTTCTTATTGCTTTTCTCTTCTTTACAGGTGGCTTTACTTTGAGTGACAAGCCAAATGGTTTCCTGTAAGCCAAGAAACCATTTGCAGCGCTGGGTGGTAACCATATAACCAAACCATACGTGCTCCATACGTGTCAACAAGTGGATTGGTGAAGGGTTAGTGCCCCTCCCTGTTAAACAAATAACTCAAAGTCAAATGGCCACCCCTTACCGGATTATGGCGTCTGGCAGTAGATAGATAGATAGTTAGTTTATACTGTATATGGTTAGTGTTAACTAAGTTCTAAATTTTGTCACTGTGGCAGGTGTCGGCCACATGTAACAGGGCGGCGCTGCAATATCCCTGAGGAGGGCTTCTATGTTGCTACACTCAACTACCTCACTTACGAAGCAGAAAATGCCAGGGGATCAGAGGTCGGTAGTCATAGATCTTTTTTTTTTTTTTTTTGACTAATCATTTTATTGGCGGCAATGTACGTTCTGAGTAATAGAATCCAATAATGAAGAAGTATGTTGTCACCATATGCTGTACATGAATGATCTTGATACAGTATACCTTCATCATTTGCAAAAATACATTCCTAATACCTGAACGAATGAATACACAGTCTGGATGCGTACTTTTTAAAATGTGGATCTGTATAATATAAACTTTACATTTCTCCTAGTAAGGGAACTTATACCAAGATTACAGTTTGTCCATTGGCTGTCAGAGAAGTGATAGATAGTGCACTTTGTTATATTAAAAAAAAAAAAAATGAATGCAGTAGTATTACAGTAGTAGTAGTAGAAGATTAACCCTTGTCTGATTGGACAAGCAGACCCATCAACAGCTGGCAAGCAGTCACCCATCAGTGCTATCTCGTGCATTGAGTTGATGTTTCCTACTGGTGAGCAGCATCTTACTGTGGTGAGATGAGAGGAAGAGTGTGGAGGGTTGGTTCTTGAATGGACACTGCATTAGTGTCGTCCACCCTCCCTGGGGATAGGGGGTTTTCAAGAATCGTCCCCCAGTATCCCTGCTTGTTGTTTGAGGTGACTAAAAGGGTTGGTGGTGGGTTAGTGCCCCACCCTGTAAAACAACTAACTAAAAATACGAACAAGAAGCCTCGGACCAGAGCTGACCAAAAGATGACGACTAAGGACCGAAAAAAGGACTTTGTACAGGTAGCATCGTGGAATGTAAGGGGTATAAATGATGAGGTGAAAGAAAGAGATTGTACATGTGCTTGAGGTTGCAAAAGTGGATATATGCAGATTAACTGAAACTAAATGGTGAGGTGAGAGTGTGAGAGAATGGGAATATGACTGGGGTATACGAGTATGTGCGAGAGTAGGTGAGAATGAGAGGGCAAAAGAAGGAGTGTGTAACAGATGGAAGAAGAATATACGAGAGTATGGATCAGTTGGCTCAAGGATTGTGTGGGTGTGAAAATTGGACCACAAATGTGGGTGATTGTGTGCGTGTATGCACCAACACAAGATCGTGCAAGGAGAGCAAGAGAAGAATTTTGGACAAACATGGAAGCGTGCTTGGAAAAGTTTAAAAGGAATGAGAGAGTGTTTTTGATTGGAGATATGAATGGAAAAGTAGCAGTGCTGGGCAGGTGCGCAAGGACTTGCGCAAAGCGCAGTTGCACACCCTTGCGCTCTGGTGAATATCGTTTGCGCATTATGCACTTTTGCACATGAAAAGGCAGATGCACAAGTGCAAATGTAGTTGCGCTTGCATAACTGAATTTGCACTTGCGCATCTGCCTTGCGCAGGTATTGCGCAGTGCGCAATCCACAGGACATGTGGTCTTGGGAACTGCTCGCATGGCTGGACAAGGGTTGGGGGAAGCTCGGGCGGATTGCGAGGGCTGGATTGTTGGTGGGAGGCTGGAGGGTAGTAGTGTTTCTTAAAATGCTTCAACAGAGATAATGTATTTTAATATTTTTTAAATTATTATTATCAATAAAAAACAATGAATTGAAAATACATTACTTATTAAGAGTAGCATATGCAATTCCTTACAAAAATTATTAAAACATATTATTTAAATATCCACAGTCTAATAATTTGTTAGGCTGTGGATATTTGATTTAAATAATATGTTTTAATGATTTTTGTGAAGAATTGCAGATGCTATTGTATATCTATATTAAATTATTAAATAAAACGTCTTGAGAAAATGCAGATAAAAGTAAAACTGGCAACATCACAGCCTTTGTTTTCCTGTCCCTCTCCACTCCGCTTATTCGTCTATATGAACTTCCACAAGTTAACAACACCCTGCTCTGGTCCTACCGCCTTATTCACTTGGTGTGTGTGAAGTGAATCATTTTATTTCACAGTAAATAATTTCTATTTAATTTGTCAGTAATGGATGCCCCCAGTATCGGGAGTACCGGCTGTACTGCCCAATCTTGGCAGCCAATACAGAGTGTGAAATTCAAATGACCAAGAAAGTGGAAATATATGAGTTATTTGAGCGGAGCATGTCGAGACAGACTGACAGATGAAGTGAAGGATCGTTGTGGTGTGGATGTGGATGTGATAGGAAGCGTTAAGAGAAACACACTAAGGTGGTTTGGCCATATGGAGAGGATGGAGAGTAACGAGGAGAGTTTGAGTGAGAGGAAGGGGAAGGCCAAGGATGAGATGGAGGGATGGAGTGGAGAGGTATATGAGAGAGGGGGGTGTGAGCTGGGAGTAGGGCATTGAAATGGCGGGGGACAGAGCGACACAGAGGCGATTTGTTTGTGGCCACCCCTGGATTAAGGCGTCTGGTGATAGATAGATAGGCATAATAGGCTCCACATCACCCCACTCTTTGGTCATATGGTTACCACCCAGTATTTTAAATGTTTTCCTGGATTACAGGAGACTTTTAAGTTTGTAGTTCAGTGTATAGTCACCCAGGAAAGAAGTAGGCAGTACTACATCATGTATGATGGTCGCCACCACTTTACCATCAGCACCACCCAAGTAACGTATTGCCCGAGCAGCCAATGAGAATCTCTCTCTCTCTCTCTCTCTCTCTCTCTCTCTCTCTCTCTCTCTCTCTCTCACTCTCTCTCTCTCTCTCTCTCTCTCTCTCTCTCTCTCTCTCTCTCTCTCTCTATCT
>JAGKTI010001913.1:0-17340 GCA_018397915.1 Birgus latro | reverse complement strand
ATACTCAGATTTGCTGCACTGTTTTTGTCTTTACTCGTTCTTCTCTTTTTCATATTCATATCCATCCCCTTTGTTTCCTTCGCATCTAGTTCTTCACATACCACTTCCTTGCTTTCATATCCATCACTTTTCTTTGATCAGTTGGGTTAACATGTTTTCCATCAACAATTCCATTAATCTTTTTCCCCATGATTCCTCATTGTTCCCAGCATCCATACTACTTTCCCAATCAAGTTCTCTACAGTTAAAATCTCCCATTAATATTATTCTATTTCTTTGTTCAATTAACATTTTTAGCCTAATAATGGATTCTCATGTTAACTGTTCGTAATCTTCTTTTGTCCATGCCCTAGTTTTGGGGGCATATAAAGAACTATTACATCCATTTTTTCTCCATAACTGTCCTCTATTTCAACTCCCAAAAGTTCAGCTATGGTATTTTCAATTTCTATATTCTTTGCTCTTAGGACATTACGGGTTAATATCACTATACCCCCCCAAAATTTACCTTCTCTGTCCTTCCTCCAAATCTTATAATTGTTCCAGCCAAATAATTTTGTATCGACATCTCGGGGCAATTTAGTCTCTACCAAGCAAACAATTTCAGGTTTATTTTCATTTAAATAATCTCCAATTTCCCCTTAGATATTAACCCATCTACATTACTGTACATGATACTCAGATTTGCTGCACTGTTTTTGTCTTTACTCGTTCTTCTCTTTTTCATATTCATATCCATCCCCTTTGTTTCCTTCGCATCTAGTTCTTCACATACCACTTCCTTGCTTTCATATCCATCACTTTCCAAAAAAAAGTTTTATGTACTTCCTCTGTCTTCCTGTCATTTTTTTCCTTTACTTGGTCCTTCAAAGATTTTAAAACTTCTCTTTTTTCTTCATTCAAACCTTTTCTTACTATAATATTTTCCATCCCTGCCTCTTTACTTAGTTTCCAGGTCACCTTAAGTATATCATTTACTACACCTTCTGATGACATCTTAACTCTAATTGTTCTTGCTTCCCTTTTCTTATATGGCCCTATCCTCCTTACTTCCTCAGTTTCTTTTTCCCACTTGTTTCCTTTGGGATCGATCTTGCCCAATATTTTCCTCACCTGATTCGTGTCTCTCTCGAGTCTCACAGACCTAACTTTTTCTTCCTCCTCCCTGTTTCCAAATATTATCACACATCTGTTCCTTTCTACTGTTTCTCTCACTATTTTCTCTTCTTTCTTCAATATTTTCACTACATTTTCTTCCAATTCTTTCTTGTTAATTTCCCTCTCTTCCTGAATAATTTCCCTTAAGCTGACTACTTCTTTCTGTTCTTCCACATGTGCCCATTTTGCCTTTTTCTCTTCTAACACACTACTTACCCTCTCTGTTTTCTTATTTTTCTCTTCTAGTTTTCTCCTTAATTCAATTTTTTCTCGTTTCAAATTCTCGATCACCTTGTTCGCTGTCTTATTGGCCTATATCAAACTCTGTATAGTGTTCTTGGTATTTTCAGGCATGTTTCTTGTTACTAGATCCTCCACTTTCTTTTCTAGTTCACTAATTCTCATAATCAACGTTTTGACCAAATCCATAACATTTATTTCACTGTCAAAACCTGAAAATTCCATTTCCCCAATGTTTACACTGTCAGCCATGTTTGAGGTCGGTTGCAGTGTGTGTGTGTGTGTGTGTGTTTACCTATTTGTAGTATACAGGAATTGAACTAAGCTCTTGTTGTCTCCATATCTACATTTATTCTCGTGCAGTTTTAAACACATGAATGTTTTTTGCCTGCACCACCTCTTCATCAGAGTCATTCCAAATACTTATGCTTCTATTTGGGAAACTGAACTTATTAAGATCATTAAGACATCTACTTTTCCTCAAATTGAAGTCATAACCTCTTGTTCTTGAATCATCCAGCACAAAAAAATCTTCTCTTATCCACTCTTTCCAGTTGTCTTACATTTCTAAACATCGTGATCAAGTCACCTCTTTCCCTTTTCTCGTGCAGTGTTGATAACTTCAGTTTTTCCAATCTCTCCTCGTAGGTCAGTTCTCTTACGCATGGTATCATCCTCGTTGCCACCTTTGAACTCTCTCCAGTTTATCAATATGCTTCTTCAAACGAGGTGACCATACCACAGCCGCATACTGTAGTCTTGGTCTTATCATGGTCACTATCAAGTCCCTCAGTATTTGCTCATCCATATAAGTAAAGACCACTCTCATATTGGTCAGTAATCCATAAGTGCCTGCAATGATTCTGTTTATATGCTTATATGGTGACAAGTCATCCTGAATAATCACTCCCAAGTCCTTCTCTTCTTTTGCTAATGTTTCTTATTGCCCATTTTATATGTCCAGTGCGGTCTTCTTTCACCCATCCCCATTTCTAATACATGACACTTCTTGGCATTGAAATCCATTTTCCAAGTCTGATTCCAGCTGTGGAGTTTGTGCAAGTCCTCCTGCAGTTTTTTACAACTATCAGTACATTTAATATGTTTCATGATATTAGCATCATCTGCAAACATACTCATGTAACTGTTCAAGCCTTCTGACAAATCATTTATATATATCAGAAACATTATTGGGGCTAAGGCAGAACCCTGAGTTACTCCACTAGTTATGTTTCTCCATTGTGAAACCTTGTCTCTTATAACTTTTCTCATCTGCCCTCCTATCAGATAATCTCCTATCCACTATAATAGTTTCCCATGCACCCCTCCAAAGGTGTTCAACTTCCACAGCAGTCTCTTGTAGGGCACCTTGTCAGATGCTTTGAGATCAAGATAGACACAATCTGCCCATCCTTCTCTCTCCCTCTTGTATGACATCTATTACCCTCCTGTAGAAACTTAATAAGTTAGTAACACATTATCTTCCTTTCCTAAAATAAAATTGTCTTGGTGTTACCACTTCATTTTCTTCTAAATACTTTATCCATCTTTTTCTAATAATTTTCTCACAGATTTTATAAACAATACTTGTAAGTGATACAGGTCTATAATGGAGTGGATCTTCCCTGTCTCCTCCCTTGATGATTGGCACAATACTTGCTCTTTTCCAGTCTTTAGGTAACTGTCCATTTTCCAGAAAGCTTTTGATGATGACATAAACAGGCCACACTAATTGTTCAGCACTTTCTTTCAGGATCCATCCAGCCACACCATCTGGTCCCATTGCTTTTCTCACATCCAAGTCCCTCATCAGTTGTAGCACCTCATTCATGTCACTTTCGTTTCTAACATTCCTGTCATCCTGGGTTTCATTTCAGGTTCCCTAAATTTGACTTCCAACACTTGGACTGACTGCTGCTTGTTGTTCATTATTTTGCACAATTCTTCTTCTCTTTCATAAGTTTCATCTCCATCCCTCAATCGGATTATATTGTCCTTAAGTTTCATTTTACCATTTACAAACCAATAAAATAATTTAGGCTCTTTTTAACACTTAATTACAATTACTTTTTCGTGTTTCCTTTGTTCCTCTCTCCGCATCCTTACATATTCATTTCTTATTTGCTTGTACTTCTCCCAAGCCCTTTTACTGCATCTTCTCACTTTATTCCATGCTCTTTTTCTTGACTCATGTGCCTGTCTACACCTGTTGTTAAACCATTCTTTCTTCCTTTCCATAGCTGTGGAATATTTTGGGACATATTTACTAATTCCTGTTTTATATACTTCTGTCAGAAACTCATATTTCTCATCAACATTTGTGATCGTATTCATTTCACTCCATTCTATATTTTGGAAAAAGTTCCTCAGGGAAGCATAGTCTGCCTTCCCATAATTGTATCTATTTTCTCTGTGTTTTTCATCTTTTTCTCCTTCTCTTACTCCCACCACGTCCATCTCAGTCACCAGATAATCACTTTTACCAAAGGGGCATTGGTAGGTTATGTTCCTCACATCATTTGGGTCCAATGTGAATAATAAGTAAGCCTCGATGGTTCCTTGTCTCCTCTAATTCTTGTATTTTCTTTAACCCCTCCGTGGCCGACGGCGTCGAATGATGTTTAGCCGATAAATATCCGTTGGCATCGTTTTAGAGCGGCCTATAATAAATGGCAAAAATTTTGGGGAAGTGAACAAACGTTATGAATGTCTTCAGACTGACCTACACTACACTCCCATACACCTCATCAGGCAGTTCAGAGCATGCTGGTGTGATGAGTGGATTTTCGATTTTTTCGCTCCTGACCATGCCTAAACAAGCATGACTACACACATTATCTCGACCCAGGCAGAAAATATCATCTTTGTTCTCTCTTGCAAAACACACACAACCACCTGTTAACGATTATGAATTAATACAGGCACAAACAAAAAAGACATGATTATAAGTGAAAAATACATTTTTGTCTTAGTATCTCTACCTATTTACTTAGGTTTGTTGTACTGGTTTGGATCATTCAGTGCTCTGCGAATTGTAGAAAACTGTGAAAACTTTCGGGAAGTGATCGAACACCTGGGACATGAGACTGATCTTCACTTCATGCTCTTACACCTCATCTTTCAGTTCACCACCTGCTGCTGTGACAAGTGGATGTACGATTTTTTTGCTCGTGGCCATACCTAAACAAACATAGTTGCACCCATTATCTTGACCCAGACAGCAAATATCATCTTTCTCTTCCCTTGCAAAACACACACAACCACCATGTTTACGATTATAAATAAACACAGGTATAAACAAAAAAGATGTGAAAATAAAAGAAAAATTAGTGAGGGATGTTAAAGTTATAGGAAGCAAGGAGTGTGTGCAGCAGCACAAACTCTTGATTTGTGACATGGTGCTTAAGGAACGAGTGATGAAAAGGAGGACATACATACCTATTAGGAAAATATGGAAGCTGGGAAACCAATCAGTAACAGATGCCTTTTATAGTGAGGAGAGTGGTGGCTGAACAGGAAGCCGCAGATAGAGGCGTTAATGAACAGTATAGAGCCCTTAAGAACAACCTCTTGAGAGTTACCGATGCAATATGCCGTTTGACAAGAGGCCCACCAAGACATAAAGTAACTTGGTGGTGGGATGAGGGTGTAGAAGCTGCAGTTAAGGAGAAAAGAAGGCTTTTCTGGGAATGGAAGAATGGTGGTAACAGGGAGGAGTACTTGGCTGCCAAGCGCAGGGCTAGAAGAGAGGTATACAGGGTGAAGTCTGAGTCACAGAGACTTTTACTTGATAATCTAAATCATGGAGTAAGGAAAAATATGATTTTTAGGGTGGCAAATTAGTTGAAGAGGGATAATCGGGACATTGTAGGTGAGCAGTGTGTGAAGAATGATGATGGAAGGGTAGTGGTGAACAGTGAGGATATTAAAGATGCATGGAGAGAGCATTATAGCCGATTGTTGAATGAGGAGTTTGATTGGGATAGAGAAGGTTTGGAGCCCGCTGATCCAGTGTTTGGCCCTTGGCCTTTGATTGACGCTGCTACTGTGAGTCAGGCAATAGGCAGGATGCGGGTGAGGAAGGCGGCAGGTGTGTCTGGGTTGACTGCCGAAATGTTGAAGGCCTCAGGAGATACTGTGATGAGGTTAGTCACTGACCTGATAAATAGGATTATATATGAGTGTGTTGTCCCAGATGATTGGCTGAGGAGTGTAATTGTAAATGTGTTTAAAGGAAAGGGTGATGCCCTGGAAAGGGGAAATTACAGAGGTATAAAGCTCTTAGATCAGATAATGAAAGTAATGGAGAGAGTTCTAGAAGGTATGATTAGAGAAAGAGTGAATATCGATGAGATGCAGTTTGGGTTTATGCCAGGCAGGGGGACCACTGATGCCATATTCATTGTTCGACAGCTTCAGGAGAAATATATTGGGAAGAAAAGGGAAATGTATTTTGTTTTTGTTGATTTGGAAAAGGCCTTTGACAGAGTCCCTAGAGAGGTGGTGAAGTGGGCAATGAGAAAGCTAGGGTTGGAAGAATGGCTGGTTTGGGTGGTTATGGCCATGTACATGGGTGCTCACACCCAGGTAAGAGTGAATGGAGCTTTGAGTGATGAGTTTTCCGTGAATGTTGGTGTGCATCAGGGGTCAGTTTTGAGTCCCTTGTTGTTTATCATGGTGTTTGAAGCCCTCTCACGTGACTTCAGAGATGGACTCCCATGGGAGATGTTGTATGCTGATGATTTGGTGTTGATTGCGAAGAATGAAAAGGAGGCGGAGGAAAGATTTAAGAAGTGGAGAGATGGTATGGGGTACAAGGGCTTAAGGGTAAATGCAGATAAAACAAAAGTGATGATATCTAGGGTTGGTGGCGGTACAATCAGAGGAGAGGGAGAGTGGCCATGTGCAGTTTGCCACAAGGGTGTGGGAAGTAATTCCATCTTGTGTAGTGTTTGTGATAAGTGGGTGCACAAGAGATGTAGTGGTATTAGAGGTAGACTGCGAGATGATGCTGATTTCATGTGTGCAGCGTGTCGGGGAGAGCAGGTGGAGATTGTTAGGCGTGAGAGGGTTGAACTTGCAGGTGAGTCTCTTGAGTGTGTGGAGGAGTTTTGTTATTTGGGAGACATGTTATGTGCCGGAGATGGGGCTGGAGTTAGCTCGGTTGCTAGAGTGAGAAGTGGTTGGAAGAAGTTCAGGGAGCTGCTGCCTCTCCTGACATTGAGAGGACTCTCTTTACGTGCTAAGGGGTCTTTGTATGCAGCATGTGTTAGGAGTGTGATGCTGTATGGTAGTGAGACCTGGGCAGTAAAGGAAGAAGATATTCGCAGGTTTAAACGTACAGAAATGACAATGATTAGGTGGATGTGCAGTGCGTCCCTGCGTGCAAGGCCTGGGGGGGCTGGGTTTACGATAGAAGAGTTGAGAGGTAGGATGGGACTGGAGTGTATTGGTGTTGTGATGAGGAGAGGTAGGCTGAGGTGGTTTGGACATGTGGAGAGGATGGGGGATGATAATTGGGTACAGAGGGTGAGAAGTGTTAATATTGGGGGAGGGGTTGGGAGGGGTAGACCGAGAAAGACATGGGACGAGGTCATTAAATGTGATTTAAGGGTTAAGGGACTGAATAGGGAGGCTGCCAGAGATCGAGCAGCGTGGAGAGCCGCCGTTAGGTGACCAAGGCCGACACATGCAAGCATGTTGGAGCCTTCACAAACGAAACGAAACGAAACGATTTGTATTATGGAGCTGAAGTAGTCGCCATCTTCTTTGTTTACAAATAGGGGAGCATATGCGCTGTCTGCTGAGTGTCAGCTGCCGGCTGGGAGCGTCGAAGTTAGGGGGAAAATGACGAAGTTTGCGACATGTCAAAAACTTTTTTCTTTTGTGAAAAATGAAGCGTCAAAGTAAAATTCGTCGAAATATGAGGACTTAATGTAATTTTTTTTTCAAGCCAATCCTACCATATTATGTACTGAAATCATTCGATATCATCATATCTAATATATGCACAATGATTTCAGCACCATTCACATATTTCTGGGGAGTAAAAAAGAAGAAAATAACACATGTGATGCCGCTACGTGGCAGCACCTCGCGGTGGCGGATATCGGTTGCCTATATTTCTGCAACTTTTACTTTCCATTGCAAGCCACAGAATGGGTCTACGAAGCTGGGATTTACACTTTTAGGTGCATCTGAACTTTCTCTTCAATATGGCAAGGAAAAAAAAATCAATTTTCGAAACTTCAGAAAATGGCCTGGCGTCAGCTTGGGGTGCATGTAAAATTCCGCGCCCACGGCCTTGGAGGGGTTAGCCCCTTAACCGCGGGTCGTCACTTTCGTGATGGATGGGTGCAATGGATCATACCGCGGGGCTTCACTTGAGTGGCTCTGTGTTATTTTTAATTCCCCCGGGCTTTCAGGTGGAGACTTGTATCATCTATCAGCACTGCCAATGTCCAACAATAGTCAGAGCTGCTAATGTCATCAGTACTCTCATCCATTGTTGACAATTTAGCCATTTTCCCCCATTCTAGACTCCCCTACCTACCTCCCCTCCATTACCCTCTCGTGTCATCTGCTCAGCTGCTCTGCGTTGAGTAAATCTTCCCCGGATTTTCCACTGTTTTCATCCATTGAAATGATCCCTATGCCCTATTCGTATACAAAATAATGTATATATAAAAAAAATAAGGTAATTGATAGTTCCATACACCTGGAATTGGTTAATTATCACTTGGCAACATCCACCCTGCACTCGTTCGCTAATTTCCCCTGCTTTTTTTCCCGTGAAATATGCCATTTGATCTACTCTCGTAATATAAATGTATATAAGAAAGGAAGGGAGAAGCCTGAGTGATATTTATATTCGCCTGGAACTACCTAATTTATTATGTATTGTCTTGATTTCCTGTGACTTATTTCTTAGCATATACATTAGCAGCTAACATTTTCAAATCTTTGCTACCGAGATACAGTCAGTTTGCTCTCGTCCTTCACGTTGAGATGACGCTCTTCCATTTCTGCTGCTTTTGCTCCCATTATAAAAGGCCCTGTGACCTCTACCCTTACTAAACATCGTGTGGGAAGCGGTAAAGGACTGTAGATATATATAAGTGTAATAAAGTACTAGAGATAATAAAGTGTGAGTGTGTACATGAGTAAGAAATGACAGAATACAAGCGGCGAATTAGCGCGAGTGGGAGGCTCGTTCGCAATCGTATTTTATACATTGCTTTCACAGTGTTTTTTTTTTTTTTTTTTAGTATGGATTCCAAACTACTTGGAAATCATTGAATAATGTTTCTAGTGATAATAACTGGCAGTTGTATTCAGATTAGGGGATGTTGGGAAGTTTAAAGTGGAAACTTAGTTACCCAACTTCAGAGGTCTCCACAAGTCCTACTGTAGCCGACGAGTGCTAAAAAAACATCCCAGGAGGAAGCTGAAGGTATGTGCCATATGCTTATGTAATTATAATATTCTAGGACTAATAACTGATTTTTGGCAAATATTTTTAAAAAGTCAGTCGGAGCGCAAATATCCCCGCGGGAATGACACGGCGAACCTCCAACAACCCCACGGTGTAGGGGTTAATTAATTGGGTTTACTTGTTTTTCATCACCAATTCCATTAATTTCCCATGATTCCTCATTGTTCCCAGTATCCATGTTTTCCTATTCAACTTCTCTACAGTTAAAATCTCCCATGACTATTATTCTATTTCTTTGTTCAGTTAACATCAGTAGCATTATAATGGATTCTCTAATTAACTGTTCATAATCTTTTTTTGTCCATGCCCTAGTTTGGAAGGGCATATAAAATACTATTACATCTATTTTTTCTCCATAACAGTCCTCTATTTCATTTCCCAAAAGGTCAGCTGTCATATTTTCAATCTATCTATCTATCTATTGCCAGATGCCTTAATCCCGCACAGGGTGGCCACAAACAAATCGCCTCCATGTCGCTCTGTCCCCCGCCATTTCACTACCCCGCTTCCAACTCACACCCCCCTCTCTTATGTACCTCTCCACTCCATCCCTCCATCTCATCCTCGGCCTCCCCCTCCCTCTCGCCCCTTCCACCTCACTCACATACACTCTCCTCGTCAGTCTTTCACTCTCCATCCTCTCCACATGCCCAAACCACCTTAATGTGTTTCTCCTAACACTTCCTATCATGTCCACATCCACACCACAACACTCCTTCACTTCCTCATTTGTTAGTCTGTATCTCCATGTGACTCCACATGCTCCTCTCAAATAACTCATTTCCACTGCTCTCACTCTTGACTTCTGTCCATCCAACAGGGTCCAAGCTTCACTTCCATATGTTAGAGTTGGTATCACAATACTGTCATGTAACAACTTTTTCACATCCATGCTCACCTCCCTGTTTCTTATCACTGCTTTCAACGAACCGGCAACCTTCCTTCCTTGCTGCACCCTTTCAAGCACTTCACCCTCCAGACTTCCATCCTTACTCATCACACTACCCAAGTACTTAAATGCACTCACATTCTCCATATCCTCCTCATCCAATCTCACTGTACATTCACTGACTTTACTTCTCTCGAAGACCATCACTTTACTCTTCCCTACATTCACCTTCAGATTCCGTTTCTTACACACTCTCCCAAACTCATCTACCAAGCCCTGCAGCCCCCCTTCATCTTTGCTCAACAACACAGTATCATCTGCAAACAACAGTACAGGGAGTTTCCACACAGTGCCCTCTCTCACTATGGCCACTCCAACATCCACTGCCTGACCTTGTATCTCTTTTTTAACCCCATCCATGTACAGCTTGAACAACCGTGGAGACATGACACATCCTTGTTTCAATCCAACCTTCAGATGGAAAGATTCACTCAGTTTGCCATCCACACGCACTGCAGCCTTAGCACCCTCATACATACTCTTCATTGCCTTCAACAACTTCCCATCCACTCCATATATTCTTAATACTTTCCACAATCCTTGTCTATCCACCCTGTCATATTCTTTCTCCAGATCCATGAAGGCTGCATACAACTTCTTGCCCTTCTCTAGAAACTTTTCCACTAAGGATCTAAGAATGAATATCTGGTTTACACAACCTCTTCCCTTCCTAAAACCTCCCTGTTCTTCTTCAACTAATTCCTCTGTTATTTCCCTAACTCTGTCAGTAAGTATCCTACCATATACTTTTCTTATTACACTAAGAAGGCAAATGCCCCTATGATTACCACACACTTCTTTTTCCCCCTTTTCCTTTGTACAGAGGAATAATTATACCTGACTTCCAATCCTCCGGGACTACCCTCCTCCCAAGCCAATCAGCACACCTTCCACATCCATTCTATTACTATCTCTCCCCCATGCTTCAGCATTTCACTACACACTCCATCAGTTCCTGGGGCTTTCCCCATTTTAACTTTCTTCATTGCTTCCACCACTTCCATCCTACTGATTTCTTCCTCTCTTCTCACAACCCTGCTTCTCCCTGCCATTCCCCAGCCACTTATACTTGCATTACTTTCATTCTTTATGTTCAATAGTTCATTAAAGTGTTCTCTCCATCTGTTTACCTTTTCTCCCTTCTTCACTAGTAATCTACCATTTTTATCTTTCACATCCCCACTGACTTCGTTGGCACCCTTTCTAGCTCTCTTTACCTCCTTCCAGAACATTTTCTTACATTCCCTCCACTTTGCACTCAAATTCCTTCCAAATTTCTCATCCACTCTCTTCTTACTCTCTCTTACTATTCTTTTCACCTCTCTCCTCCTCTCTACATATAACACTCTCCTCCGTCTCTCAGCTTCTTCGAAGCCCCTGTTCCCCATCCACTCATTATATGCTTTCTTCTTTTGTGCTTTCTCTATCATTCCTCCAAATATGGTGGATCCTTGATAAACGAAAACCCAATATACAAAATTTGATGTTATGGAAGCGAGGAATGTAGGACAAATTCCACAATCTGAAAGGTATCTGTCTCAATGATACGAAAAGCAAATTGAAAGGAAATATGAAAAATTCAATTCGGGCGCACAGCACAGCACCATGCTCGCTTGTGATGAGGCTGTCACAACAACAACACGACAGTTCGCGATCATGACTTTTCGGCGTTAGGACGATTCCCTGTCATTTATTTAGAAATCATTTAATTTAGCAAGTATATTAGTTTTCGAGTTATATTAGTTATAAAGGTGATGGTGATTTATTCTTTTTATAATAAATGTAAAATATGGCATCAAAAATATAAATGTGGAGGACAAAGTTTACGTAGTGTTAGAGGAAGAAACAGTCAGAAATGATGATCAGGTAATGTCGCCAAAATAGGTTCGGTATGTTCATGTATTTTGTGAGTGAAACAACCCTTATATCGCCTATATTACCGTGTGAAAACCAATATACAGTACTCTTGTACTACATATAAGTTCGTTCCAAATACAGTAAATAAATAAATATTATAAGTGGTTTGGAATAGTTACCTTCCCATAGGTCACATTTTGTCTGGAGCCAGGGCCCATGGAAAACACAGCCATGTGAGGGTATTCTTACCTGTAGCAGCATTTTAAAGGTCAGGTGAGCAATTTCTCTATGAATTTTCAATGTTTCTCATAAAAAGCGGAGGTTTTTGCCAAAAAAATTGAAAATCTGCCTGGATTTGGGGAGGTAGTTGGTTAAGAATCTTCCGAGACAGGGCGGGTTAACATAAGCCTACATATGAGACATTGACATATATATAAATGTCTAATAACCTCAAGTGAATGATTGACATACTCTGTAATTATACGACTAATCTTCATATTACATCTATATTTTCAGCTGATCAATCAATCTCAGCCTACTGCATCCAAAAATTACAATAAAAATTTCTGGCGACAGCTATGAGAGACACAAGATTATAATTCAAAGTCGACTATATTGAGGAAGAAGCAAGTTAATTATTGACTACAAGTGTGAATTATAAATAATATCCAAAGCCTTTGCTATTCAATGAACATAGACCTTGATAGGTCCCCATGAAATTAGTTATTACAGTATTAATCAATTAATATTAAGTATATTTATAGAATGACGGGGAATCGTCTTGGGTGTGAATTGTCCTGACAGGGAATCATCCATGTTTTGACAGGAATTGTCTGACAGCAAATTGACTTCACGGCAAATTATTCCGGTAGTCCATGTCACTCCTTGCAGCGTCGCTGTACATGAGGATATTTTCGCAGCTCTACACCTTTTCATTCTGTTTAGACATGCCTCCCAAGCGCCCTGCATCATCTCTGGCATTGGGGGAGCCCGCTGCAAAGAAGCAGCAGCACCGTAGTCTAACTCTGGAGAGGAAATTGGAAATACATGTAATAAGATGCCACGAGGAGGGGCAGAGAGTCTCGGAGATTGGGCGTGCTTTAGGCCTTTCAGCTCCCACCGTTGGAACTGTGACCAAGATAAAGGAGATGTACAAGAAAATGGCCACCTCATTCTCTACATCTACAGGTATTACTTACTTCTACAGGCATTACTTACTTCAAAATAGGAGGGGTAAAGTTTAGTTGGTGGGTCCAAGGAGGTCCTGGAACGCATCCCCCTGTTTCTATGTATATTTCAGTGGGGAAAATCGTGCCGATATATGAAATTTAGAATTACAAAAGTTTTTTTCTTGTCCCTATCCCTTTCGTTTATCGAGGACTCTCTGTATTATAATTGTTCCTTCCTAATAATTTCGTATCATCATCTTGGGCCAATTTAATCTCCACCAAGCATACAATTTCATGTTTCTTTTCATTTATATAGTCTCCAATTTCCCTTTTCTTATATATTAACCAATCTACATTACTATACATGATACTTAACTTTTATGCTCTGGTTTTATGTTTACTCATTCTTCTCTTTTTCGTATTCATAACCATCCCTCTTGTTTCCTTCATTTCTAGTTCCTCACATTACCACTTCCTTACTGTCATATCCATTACTCTCAAAAGAAAAAAATTTACATTCTTCCTCTGTCCTGTTATTTCCTTTACTTGTTCCATCAAAGATTTTAAACCTTCTCTTTCTTCTTCATTCAGATCTGTTCATACAATAATATTTTCCATCCCTGCCTCTGTACTTAGTTTCCAGGTCACTTTAAGTATATTGTTTACTACACTTTCTGATGACAGCTTAACTCTCAGTGGTCTTTCTTCCCATTTCTTATATGGCCCTGTCCTCCTTACTTCCTCAGTTTCTTTTTCCCACTTGTTTCCTTCAGGATCGATCTTGCCCAATATTTTTCTCACTTAATTCGAGTCTCTCTCGAGTCTCACCGATCTAACGTTTTCTTACTCCTTCCTGTTTCCAAATATTACCACACATTTGTTCCTTTTTACAGTCTCTCTCACTATTTTCTCTTTTTTCTTCAATATTCTCACTACATTTTCTTCCATTTTTTTCTTATTCATTTCCCATTCTTCCTGAATGATTTCCCTTAAGCTGACCACTTCTTTCTGATCTTCTTCCACATGTGCCCACTTTGCCTTTTGCTCTTCTAACACACTACTCACCTTCCGTTTTGTTAGTGCTTTCTTTTAATTTTCTCCTTAATTCGATATTTTCTCGTTTCAGATTCTCGATCTCCTGGTTCGCTGTCTCATTGTCCCATGTCAGACTTTGTATTGTGTTTTCAGAATTTTCATGCATGTTTCTTGATACTAGATCCTCCACTTTCTTTTCAAGTTCACTAAATCTCATAATCAGTGTTTTAACTAAATCCATCACACTTGTTTCACTGTCAAATCCTGTAAATTCGGACCCCTCGATGTTTATATTGTCAGCCATGTTTGATGGTTGGTTACAGTACTAACAGCTGTTACCAAGATTCCAATGAACATTCATGAATGCTCAGATATTTACTGACAGTGGCTCTTTACAATTTTTGCACTCTGTATTAAAAGACAATACTGTACTTTAAACTTTAGACAAAACTTCAGGAGACGGGACAAACATACAGTAATTCTTGAAAACTACTTAAGGTTTTCAGAGGTGGTTGAGACAAGTCTGTTCGCACTGACTGTGTGTGTGTGTGTGTGTGTGTGTGTGTGTGTGTGTGTGTGTGTGTATTCACCTGATTTACCTAATTGTGATATACAGGATATGGGGTCTCGGCTCTGTTTCTCAATAAGTCAAATTTTGCTTTAAAGTCGTTTAAGTTTTTAGACTGGACGATCTCTTTGTCCAGGCTATTCCACAGATCTATGTGTCTGTGAGGAGAACTATATTTCTTGATATCCTTCAAGCAGCTTGGCTTCTTCAGTTTCATTCCATTTCCTCTTGTTTGTCTCTTATCCCATACAAACAGATCTTCTTTGTCAGTTTTATCTACTCCCATCATGGTTCTGAACACTGCAGTCATGTCGCCTCTCTCTCTCTCTCATTTTCTCTAAGGAAGGCAAATCCAGCTTTTCCAGCCTCTCTCTGTACGACAGAACTGCCAGACTGGGGACCATCTTGGTTGCTGTTCTTTGTATTCTCTCAATCTTGTTTATATCTTTCTTTTTGTGTGGGGACCACACTACAGCTGCATTTTCTAACCTGGGGTGGACCATGGCCACTGTCAATTTTTTCATCATCTCATCCATATAATGAAATGCTACTCTTATGTTAGTCAAGAGTTTATACATCTCTCTAACTGTCTTGTTAATATGTTTTTCAGGTGACAAACTATCCTGGACCAGCACTCCCCAGATCTTCCTCTTCTCTCGCTTTTGTAATTGGTTCATTACCCATCATATAATTCAGTGATGGCCTCTTGGTACTTTTACTCATTTCTAATACTTTACATTTTTTTTTGCGTTGAATTTCATTTCCCACTTCCGGCTTCAATCATGCATCCTATCCAGATCCTCCTGCAGCATTTTACAGTCCTTCTCAACCTCTGCCTTCCTCAAGGTCTTTGCATCATCAGCAAACAGACTTGCATAACTGTTCACTCCATCTACCATATCATTTATGTAAATCAGGAACATTACTGGCACCAACACCGAGCCCTGTGGGACACCACTTGTTACTTCCCTCCATCCAAACATCCTGTCCTTTATTACTGTTCTCATTTGTCTGTCTCTCATCCACTCCAGGAGGTTTCCCTTCAGTCCTCTTGTATGCTCCAATTTCCACAATAGTCGCTTACGGGGTACCTTGTCGAAGGCCTTCTCCAGATCTAAATGCACACAATCCACCCAACCGTCTCTCTCCTGTAGCATGTCAGTTGCTCTTGAGTAAAAGCTCAACAAGTTGGAAGCACATGACCTTCCACTTCTGAATCCAAACTGACTTTCAGCCAAAATGTTCATCCCTTCCACATCCCTTCCAGATATTTTATCTATGTATCTTTCAGGATTCTCTCACACAATTTTGCGACCATGGTCGTCAGGGACACTGGTCTATAATTCTGGGATTCTTCTTTGTTTCCTCCCTTATAAATTGGTACCACATTTGCCCTCTTCCATTCGTGAGGCACTTTCCCCTCTTCCAGAGAACACACAATTAAACTGTGAATCCTATCCGCCAGTTGTTCTCTGCATTCCTTCAGTACCCAATTAGATATTCCATCCGGTCCTGGGGCTATCCTTACGTCTTGAGTTTCCAGTAATTTATACACTTCCTGCATTTCACTTTTATATCTTTTATCACTACATTTCTAGTCACTCCCTCTCCCTCTACAAAATCTCTTTCTTTACTGAAAACCGATTGGAAACATTTGTTTGTTATTTCAGCTTGCATTGCTGCACCTTTATAGACCTCTCCTAATTTCAGTTTGGTGATTCCTTCCTTTTGTTTCAATTTGCCATTGACAAATCTATAAAACAATTTGGTGTGTGTGTGTGTGTGTGTGTGTGTGTGTGTGTGTGAGATAGAGTGTAATATACATGTACTAACAAAATTCTATAAACAAATTTTCAAGAACCCAGAGCCCCATACTTTTTTCAAGAGAAGGTTCTTATGGCACTGAAAGAAGCCTTAAGGCTAAATTTTGGTGTCCCAGGTTTTAAAGTCTGCCTTTAACCCTCAACATCGTGCAGGAATATTGAAGCATAATTAATATGGTGTAGTGTCATACCTCATGGTTTAGTGTCATACCTCATTACTGTTTGTATTAATGATATTTTTTGTACTTTATTGTTATTATATGGTCTTTCATTAAACATAGAGCAATGTATACCTGGTATTGCAAGTTACCTTATGTCATTTTGAAAAATAAGATGAATTTGTGTCCCTTGAAAGTAGTTCAGATACAGCTTAGAGGAGTACCGGATGTCTAAAAATGTGGGTGTGCGGATGCAGATGCGGATATACAAAAATATTTTTTTGCAGCCGTGGCTCAGTGGGTTAGAGCGCTTCGCTATGGCTGTAGGGTCGGAGGATCGAATCCACCCAAGGGTCATTGGTAGACATCAGGAAGGGCATCCGGTCATAAAATGCTACACGCTCCAATCCAAAAAAAGGCCGACGCATGCAAACATGTTGCAGCCTTCAAAAAAAAAAAACGAAAAAAAAAAACGGATGCAGATGCAGATGTTTGTTGACTATATCCTCGTGGATGCGGAAGCAAATTATTTTCAAATCTTTTAAGATTGTGCATTTTAAATTGTGCATATGGTGTGAGGAATGCGGAAGGGGAAAGAATACTCGAGTTTGGGGAGGCTATGGACATGATTGTGTGCAACACACATTTTACAAAAAGAGTGAGTAGATTGATTACGTACGAGTCCGGGGGAAATAGTAGCCAGATAGATTATTTTCTCGTAAGGAGGGTTGATAGGAGATTAGTGAGGGATGTTAAAGTTATAGGAAGTGAGGAGTGTGTTCAGCAGCACAAACTGTTGATTTGTGACATGGTGCTTAAGGAACGAGTGATGAGAAGGATGACATATGTACCTAGGAGGAAAATATGGAAGCTGAGAAACCAATCAGT
>JAGKTI010001912.1:60294-74568 GCA_018397915.1 Birgus latro | reverse complement strand
CCATCAGTCAAACAGATAACACACACAATAATCTGTCAGTTAATCAAACAAACAAATAACATACAGTCAGTCAGTCAGTCAGTCAGATCAGAGTTATAGTCATAACTAACATTACTACTCTATGGGTCAAAGATAAGGGTTGGAAAACAGGACTGTATATTTAAAACAATAATTAGTGCATATTTTCCCATGCTTTCTTATATAAATTTGACTCATAGAAATAAAAACAATCATAAGTGGGTAAAGAGATGCTGGTCCCCCTCCCCTCTCTTTTTTTTAAATACTGGATCTGCTCATGATAAAAATATACATTGAGGGAAGCTAATGGTTTTGCATGTCTAGCTAGCAGACTGTATGTGCTTGTAGAGCATTTATTTTGCAAATAAAGTATCTAATTTGACTGGAATGAATGCCTGTGGAGAATTTTCTTGAGTATACTTTGATGTAGTCGTAGAAATTAGTTGTATTTGCAGTCTTATTGGCTATTATTGGAGCAGATGAGGAGTTACACGCGGTGGCACTGTACACCCTGGGTCGAACAGCTGCGGCATTTGCCTGGGAGTCAAACCTCCTCATATTTCCCTGCACCTTACCACTGGAAGGACCCTGGTCCAACCATGATGAGGCACTGTCTACTGCAAGGGGGTGCCAGGTACCTGCATGGTGTATATATTGCATTGTACCTGTATGGTGGCCCAACAGAAGTAGTTGCCTACCTATTGTTGATGGGTTTGCACAGACAGACTGGAGTTAAGCAACAGCAGCAACAACAAGCTATAGTACATTACAGTATTGTATTTTGATTTGCCTAGTTATAAGAATACATATCAGAAATTTTTGTAGCAGCCGTGGCTCAGTGGGTTAGAGCGCTCCGCTCTGGCCGTAGGGTCGGAGGATCGAATCCACCCAAGGGTCATTGGTAGACATCAGGAAGGGCATCCGGTCATAAAATGCTACACGCTCCAATCCAAAAAAGGCCGACGCATGCAAGCATGTTGCAGCCTTCAAAAATGAAACGAAACGTAAACATGAGGTGAAATGGTTGCCAGATTTTGGATATATTATTATATCTGTGTATGGTACTGACAGCTTGTATTATTAAAACTCTCAGTTTTATTAATATGGCTCTGACTGCTAAAACCAATGAGAACGTATTTTGTGGTATGACCTGGATGAGTTAGTACTGGTATTTATTTAGTGATTCGTATATACAGGGTAATCCCTATATTACATCTTCTATATTATGTGGAGGCATCTCGTGGGAAATGCTCAGTCTGCTGGTGTAAGGGGAAAGGCTCAGTGTGCTGGTGTAAGCTCAGACATTTTGACTGCCTCATAACATAGCAATAGTGCCTTTGTTTTTACATGATGAACCTCCCTAACCCATTTCAGTTCAATTAATGCCCAGGTGTAGTCAGTTTGGAGGGTTCATTTGATTAGTAACCAAGGAGACTCATTTGTATATCATAACTAAGGTTTATCAAATTTCATGGAGGGGGAGGCCAAGGATGAGATGGAGGGATGGTGTGGAGAGGTATATGAGAGAGGGGGGTGTGAACTGGGAGCAGGACAGTGAAATGGCGGGGGACAAGAGCGACATGGAGGCGATTTGTTTGTGGCCACCCCTTATGGGATTAAGGCGTCTGGCAATAGATAGATAGATAGACAACTTAGCACTTAAGTTCTGGGAGTGTTCCAGACAGCATTAACATTGTGGGAGAAGTCCAGTTCTGTCAGTTGAAAACAAACCATCCATAACCAGCCTTACTATCAGTGGACATAAAAAAAAAAACACTATGAAGCATCCGCAGGGTTATGGGAAATAGACTTGTTTTAATGCTACCTTTGGATGACTCAGCACTGAGTAACGAGCTTGGAAATCATTTAATACATTGGATGGTAATAACATAGCCAGCAGTGGATGCCTCATCATATAGTTATGGCATCCCATAAAGGTTCAGGTTCAGGTGGTGGTGGTGTGATCTATCTATCTATCTATTGCCAGACGCCTCAATCCCGAACGGGGTGGCCACAAACAAATCGCCTCCATGTCACTCTGTCCCTTGCCATTTCACTACCACGCTCCCAACTCACACACCCCTCTCTCATATACCTCTCCACTCCATCCCTCCATCTCATCCTCGGCCTCCCCCTCCCTCTCGCCCCCTCCACCTCACTCACATACACTCTCCTCATCAATCTTTCACTCTCCATCCTCTCCACATGCCCAAACCACCTTAACGTGTTTCTCCTAACGCTTCCCATCACGTCCTCAACCACACCACAACGCTCCTTCACTTCCTCATTTGTTAGTCTGTCTCTCCATGTGACTCCACATGCTCCTCTCAAATAACTCATTTCCACTGCTCTCACTCTTGACTTCTGTCCTTCCAACAGGGTCCAAGCTTCACTTCCATATGTCAGAGTTGGTATCACAATACTGTCATGTAACAACTTTTTCACTTCCATGCTCACCTCCCTGTTTCTTATCACTGCTTTCAACGAACCAGCAACCTTCCTTCCCTGCTGTACCCTTTCGAGCACTTCACCCTCCAGACTACCATCCTTACTCATCACACTGCCCAAGTACTTAAATTCACTCACATTCTCCATNGGATCTAAGAATGAATATCTGGTCTACACAACCTCTTCCCTTCCTAAAACCTCCTTGTTCTTCTCCAACTAATTCCTCAGTAATTTCCCTAACTCTGTCAATAAGTATCCTACCATATATTTTTCCTATTACACTGAGAAGGCAAATGCCCCTATGATTACCACACACTGCTTTTTCCCCTTTTCCTTTGTACAGAGGAATAATTATACCTGACTTCCAATCCTCCGGGACTCTACCCTCCTCCCAAGCCAATCTGCACACCTTCCACATCCATTCTATTACTATCTCTCCCCCATGCTTCAGCATTTCACCACACACTCCATCAATTCCTGGGGCTTTCCCCATTTTAACTTTCTTCATTGCTTCCACCACTTCCATCCTGGTGATTTCTTCCTCTCTTCTCACAACCCTCCTTCTCCCTGCCATTCCCCAGCCACTTATACTTGCATTACTTTCATTCTCTATGTTCAACAGTTCATTGAAGTGTTCTCTCCATCTGTTTACTTTTTCTCCCTTCTCCACTAGTAATCTACCATTTTTATCTTTCACACCCCCACTGCCTTCGTTGGCACCCTGTCTAGCTCTCTTTACCTCCTTCCAGAACATTTTCTTACATTCTCTCCACTTTGCACTCAAATTCCTTCCAAATTCCTCATCCACTCTCTTCTGGTGTGATATAGTTATAAAAAAAATAAGTATTAAATGAAGTTTCAGTTTACTAGAAAAATATCTTTGATGTGGTTAGTGCAAGTGTAGTGATACCTCAGTAATTATAAAATTCTGTAGTTGGTTTTTATTTGCCTGACAGAACAAGGCCACTTCCATAGTTTGAGTACTAAGCCTTGGTTGTGTGAAATTTGATGATCTTTAGCCAGGATGTAGGAGTGGTGGAGAAGGACGCCTTCATGTTGTGATGCTGATATAACCATCTTGCTTCACTGCCCAGTTATATAAACATCCCTTAGCTCCCTCCTTATCCACTGAAAGGAGGATGGTGGTCTTCAGGAGGAGGGCAACTTCAGCCTGCAATCCATAGGGTTCCCATTCAGATGAGTCTGGGGTTGCAACTGCTACCACTACTAGGAGGAATGAATCTCTATTGTTACTAGTCAGATCAAACCTCTATTCTGACTACACTTATCCATCAACTGAGCTGAAAGTGGTCAGGGAAATTCATCAGATTAGAGCAAACCCACTATAGATAGAGTAAATATAGCCATTTTGATTATCTGATGGAGCTGGGCTAAATCTACAACTGGATCATCAAGCTTTGGTTGCACGACACTTGATGAACTGTAGTTATGAGTTAGGAATGAATCTCCTTAGTTACTGGTCAAGTCAGGCCTCCAGTCTGACTACACTTAGCCATGTACTGTGCTGAAAGGGTTAAGGATAACATAAGGTTTGAGCACACACACACTGTGGATTATAAAACAGTAATATATGTTTTAGAAAAAGACTGCCTACACGTGTAGAAGTACCATTCAGAATTTATTCAGTATTACCTTGCTTTTGTAGGTAGATATACATAAACAACATCATGTTCTTCATATGTAATTTTATAGAGATACTACTGTCATTAGTAACAACTAATTCCATATTCATATCTAAATCATGCACAATTATTTGTGTGTAAGATTATCGTACTCATGTATTCTGTGCGATTCTTTGACTGAAAATTCATGAGTTGATTGTAATGGAATTTTGAAATATAAATTATTAAGTGGACTATTGCCCATATATCAGGTTATTTATTTATTTATTTGTTTTAACCTTAAAAAAAAATGATGAAAATAATTTTCTAATTAAATTAAAGTAAATCCTCCTAATATGCTGCACTTTTTAAATGTACTTTTTTTGCAGTCAACTCCACAGTGTTTTTGGTGGAAAAAGAGCCATTGAGTTTCATTGTTATGTGTAGAGCTGATTTACCAGTTAATCCTAATTTACAGGACCTTTTATATAAAAAATAAACATTTTTTTTTACAGACATCCATGGCATATAAGAAGGGCTTAACTCTCCTCTCCTTTCACTGATCCACTTGGTGAACAAGCCTACATCTTTTCTATCCTTAATGACCTAGAGCAGCTTGTACAGCACCTTACCCTTATCCCTGACTGCCCTGGAGAGAGTTCCATCATACTTGACCTCTTCCTAACAACTAATCCTTCTACTTACACCGTTAATCTTTTCTCTCCGTTGGGCTCCTCCGATCAATACCTTAACCTGTCCTATCACTCCAGTGCGGCCTGTGGACCCTCCAAAGAAATGCCGTCTGTGGCTCTTTGGAGCTGCAGATTGGGAGGCCCTCAGGCAGTACTTCTTTGATTTTCCTTGGAATGATTATTCCTTCCATGGCCGGGAGCCATCTGAGTGTGCCTTGCGCGTTACGGAGGTTATTCTCTCGGGCATGGAAGCATACATTCCTTTCTCATATCCTCTGACTAATGGAGGAAAGCCTTGGTTTAATCACGCTTGTTCTAATGCTGTCCGCAACAAGGAGAGGGCCTATAAAAAGTACTGGAGCCAACCCACCCCTGAATCACATCTTTTATTATATTTCTGCCTGGAATCGTGCTAAGTCTGTTCTTCGCTTTGCTAAAAATAATTTCATCCGTGCTAAATGTTCTCAACTCTCCAACTCGAATTCTTCTCGCTCCTTCTGGCATCTTGCCAAAAACCTTTCTAACAACTTTACCTCATCATCCTTCCCTCCTCTTTTCTACTCTGATGGCTCTGTAGCTATTTCTTCTACTGATAAAGCAGATCTCTTCGCTCAGACTTTCTCCTCCAATTCCACCTTAGATGATTCCGGTGCTGTTCCTCCATCACTTCCCCCCTCTGACTTCCTCATGACTGACGTTAAAATTTCTTCAGCTGTTTTTTTTTTCTGCCATCACTGGCCTCAGTATTAACAAGGCATATGGGCCAGATGGAGTCCCTCCTGTTGTCCTCAAAAACTGTGCTTCTGTGCTTACACCCTGCCAGTAAACTCTTTCGCCATTGTCTGTCAACTTGTACCTTTCCTTCTTGTTGGAAGTTTGCTCTCATTCAGCCAGTCCCAAAGAAGGGTGACCATTCCCAACCCTCTAACTATCGTCCAATTGCTTTAACATCCTGTGTCTCAAAAGTTTTCGAGTCAGTTCTTAACAGAAAAATCTTAAAGCATCTTTCCTGTCACAACCTTCTTTCTGATCGTCAGTATGGGTTCCGTCAGGGACACTCCACTGGCGATCTTCTCACCTACCTTTCAGACTTCTGGTCATCCTCCTTTCGGGACTTTGGTGAAAGCTTTGCCATTGCACTTGACATCTCAAAGGCTTTCGATCGAGGCTGGCATAAATCTTTGATTTCCAAACTGCCCTCTTATGGTTTCTGTCCTTCTATCTGTGCCTTCATCTATAGCTTCGTTTCTGGTCATTCTATAGCCGCTGTTGTAGTCGCCCATCGTTCTTCTCCTAGATCTGTCAATAGCGGTGTTCCTCAGGGCTCTGTCCTGTCACCAACTCTCTTCCTTTTATTCATCAGTGACCTAAGCTGTACATCTAACCCTATCCACTCATATACTGATGATTCCACCCTTCACATTTCCATTCAGTTCCCGCAATGCTCATCACTTCAACAAAAAAGGGATGAGGCTATGGCACACCTAATGTCTGACTTGGCTCGTATCTCTGTTTGGGGTAAAAATAATCTTGTTATTTTTAATGCATCAAAGACTCAGTTCTTACACTTATCAACCTGACAGAATCTTCCTCAGGATTACCCACTAATGTTTAATAACATCCAGCTCAGTCCTGCATCATCCTTGAACATGCTAGGTGTTTCATTCTCTCGTGATTTGTCTTGGAAAGAACATATTACAGCTCTTTTGAAATCCGCTTCCAATAGATAAGGTGTGCTAAGCCGACGTCGAACTTTCTTTACCCCTGCACAGTTGTTGACCTTGGTCACAGGTTTTATTCGCCTTTGTATGGAGTTCAACTCTCATGTGTGGGGAGGCTCCTTACATGCGGCCCTTCTCAATAGGGTGGAGTCAAAGGCTTTTCGTCTCATTAACTCTCCTCCTCTTACTGATTCCCTTCAACCTTTGTCTCTTCGCCGCACTGTTGCATCCTTATCTCTCTTCTGTTGCTACTTCAACGGTCACTGTTCCTCAGAACTGTCTGCTTGCATCCCTCCACCTCTACGATGGGCACGTAGTACCCGTCTGGCAGCTAACTCTAATTTCTTTTCTGTCCAACTCTCTAATGCAAGAGTTAACCGTTACTCCCAGTCCTTCATTTATGCAACTGGTCAACTCTGGAACTGTCTTCCTCTGTCTGTATTTCCTACTTCCTATGGTCTCCAGTCTTTCAAACGCAGTGTGTCCAGGCATCTCGAAATGAATAGATCTTGAATTTGGCTCTCTTTTGTATTGTTTTTGTTTTTTCTTGGAAGGAACAGTATGCGGGCCCATGGCCTTTGGTTTCCTCTTCCTTGCATTAAAAAAAAAATTAAAAAATAAATTAAAAAAAATTAAAGAATTTGAGGAACAGACTGATAGAGCGTCTGACTCGAGACTGAAGAGTCGTGAGTTTGTGACTCAGTCAGCTAAACTGCTTTACTGGGAGAGGTAGCGCTCTCCTGTCGCCTAGCTGGTTGCAGCAGCCGTGGTTCTGGGTTAGAGCACCCTGACCGAAGGGTGAGAAGTTCGAGTCCACTCAAGGGTCCTTAGTAGACATCAGGAAGGGCATCCGGTCATAAAGTGCTACACATTCCAAAAACGAAAGTCCTCTACCCAGGGCCAATTCCTTAGCCTGTATCGAAAAAGGGGGACACAACATTTTTTTTAAATTAATTTTAAAAAATAATGGTAAAGTATGAGTTCCAAAAATATATCAACTTTTATATGTGGCAGTGGAGTAATAATAGGCAGCCATTTTGTAGTTTACTGTTACCTTAATAGAAGAAAAAATGTTATTTATTATAATGATGAATTGTTTATAGCCTTTTGAGCTGGGAGGTATAATTTTTACTTTATTCTTGCCATCTACTGACAGTTTTATTTAACTTAGGATAGACTTTTCATACTAGATGGTTTGATATAGCCTTAATAAGCCCCTTCAGTATGAGATGCCTGCCATAAGTTGAATAAAATCGGGTACCAGCAAGAATAGATTAAAAGGACAAAACCTGTATTCAGAGGAAAATAAATGATAGTACAGTATTGTTAGTAATATTCAAGAAGTAAATAGAATGTAAACAAGTTCATTAATCCTGGACTGGGTGTGTTGGGATTGGTGTGAGCAGGTGTGAGGTGTGTTGGCATGTGGTGAAGAACCTGTCCTCGGTGCGTCAACACATCCGCCGACAGCACCCAGAGGCGGATGAGTTCACCTTCACCCGCTTGGCCCTTGGATCCCCCATGCGGCCACCTATCAAGCAGCCGTTCAAGTGCGACTACTGCGGAGACGTTGGTGAGACCTTGGAGGAGATGCACAACCACCATACTTTCCTTCACTCCCACCTCAAGCACAGCATCACAAACCTTATGGATGAAGCTTTGTCCTCCCTTCACAGCCCCTCTTCCAGCCATGCCACAGAAGTCAGGAGCCAGGCACCCCTCTCCCTACCCCCTCCTTCAATTCCCACCGCATCAGAAGCTGAGTCAAGCAGTTTTGACTTGCATGCTACAACAGTGCCTGTGCCAGAGGTTCCTAGACTTAAAAATACAGCCAGAAAGTCTTTCCCAAGGTCGAAGAAGCCTGGAGTAGCCCTAAAATCAACCTCTCGTCCTCCCCCCCTAGTAACCAGTGACAGTGAGGATGGGTTCAGTGTATATCGGGTACCCCAGCCACCCCTAAAGCTGGACCACATATATGCTTTTGTCAATATGGGTGGTGGGGTGCCAGTGAGACTAACTGTGCAGCAGCTGTCTGGACTTGTAAACCTGACGCCACACGTTGAACTCACTCGTGTGAATTCGGACACGAAAATATCTTGAATGTGTCTCGATATCAGAGTGACGTGAATTACCATATGTACATGGAAGAATTTTACCCACATATGGAACAGACATTTATGGGGAAGGTATAACCATTTTTACCCTACCCACTTCAGGTTCCTAATGTACAAACTAATAATTCTTCCTTCCGAAATATGTTAAACTCATCAGTATGAATCTAGACATGAAAATATTGTGTGTCTTGTGATCAGAGTGATATGATTTATATACATGGGAGATACACTATTTACTTACATATGGAACAGTTCTTTATAGGGAAGGTAATGCTGTATTTGCCTTACCAATGTTAGGTTCTAAATGTGCAAACCTATAATTCTTCCTACTGAAAATATGTTGAACTCGCCAGGGTGAATCCAGACACAAAAATAGTCTCTCTTGACATAGAGTGCTGTGACTTGCTGCATGGAATAATTGTAGCAAGGTTGTCACAGTTATGGCCTTAGGTAATTCAATCCTTAAGAAGCGACTGGAGTTTTTTTTTATACTGGAATGAGATGGAGGGAGGTATGCTGGTCATCTGTCCCAAGATGTACTGGAGGGTTTTCTGTAATGCTATCAAGGGAAGTAGGCAGGTCATCTGCTGCAAAATTATTTGCTTAGGTTCAGTCCCAGGGAGGTGAATTTTTGTTCATTCAAGTACAAGGTGTCCTGTGAGATTTTTGAGAAACTTTGTAAGGTTGTCCTAGGGCTGACTGAGTTAAAAATATTATATCAACATAGATCCAATCAGTTACAGAGCTACTTACTTCGATAGGTTATTCCAGGGCTAATATTGAGTTGAAAATGCCATAGCAACATAGGCCTAGTTCTGTACTATTTCAGAATGAGAGTTACTGATAACCTTGTGGGAGAAAATGGTCTGTCTATTGCCAGACACCATAATCCTGTACGGGGTGGCCACAAACAAATCCCTTCTATGTCACCCGATCCCCCGCAATTTCACTGCCCTGCTCCCAGCCCACACTCCCCTCTCTCATATACCTCTCCACTCTATCCCTCTATCTCATCCTTGGCCTCCCCCTCCCTCTCCTCCCCTTCACCTCACTCACATACACTCTCCTCGTTAGTCTTTGACTCTCCATTCTCTTCACATGGCCAGACCACCTCAGTGTATTTCTCCTAATGCCTGCTATCACATCCACACCACAGTGCTGCTTCACTTTCTCATTTGTCAGTCTGTGTCTCCATGGGACTTCACATGCTCTTCTCTGATAACATATCCACTGCTATCACTTTTGACTTATGCCCTTCCAACAAGGTCCAAGCTACACCTCCATACATGAGAGCTGGTATCACAGTACTGTCATGCTGCAACTTTTTTACTTCCATGCTCACTTCCCTGTTTCATATCATAGCTTTCAAAGAACTAGCAACCTTTCTTCCTTGTTGTACCGTACCCTCCACTGTGTATCCCCACATACCCCCCACTGTGTATCCACACTGTTAGATAAAAAAAAATGATGACCTAGTCTGCCTTCTCATGCCTCGCCTCAACACATGCAGCCAGTCTGCGAGGAGCTGTACTGAGGACCGCACCTGTAAATAGATAGCTGTAAATAAACTCCCTTACACCACAACGCCAAGCCTTTCCAATCTCACTAACGTAATAGTGGTACAGTACTCTTACTGTTCAAACACTTCACCCTCTAAACTTCCATCCTTACACCACACTACCCAAGTACTTAAATGCACTCACATTTTCCATTTCCTCATCATCCAACCTCACTGTACTTCCAGTGACATCATTTCTCTCAAAGACCATAACTTTACTCTTCCCAGCATTCACCTGTAGATTCCATTTCTTACACACACTTCCAGACCCATTGACCAAGCCTTGCAGTTCCATCTGCAGTATCATCTGCAAACAACAGTACAGGGAGTTTCCAGATGCTGCCCTCACTCATTAGGGATGCTCTGACGTCCACTACCTTGCCTTCTATCTCTTTTATAACCCTATCGATATACAGATTGAACATGGAGACATGACACATCCCTGTTTCAATCCAACAATCAAATAGGAAATTTCACTCAGTTCACTATCCACACGCACTGCAGCCTTAGCTCCGTGATACTCTTCACGTCATTCGACAACTTCTCATTTACTCCATTTATTCATAATATTTCCCCATTCCTTGTCTGTCCACCCTTTCATATGCTTTTGTCAAATCCATGAAGGCTGCATACAGCTTCTTTCTCTTTTCTAGAAACTTTTTCACAAAAGATCTAAGAATGAAAATCTGATCTAGTGCAACCTCTTCCCTTACTAAAACCTCTCTGTTCATCACTAACTAATTCCTCTGTTATTTTCCTAACTCTGTCAATAAGTATCCTACCATACACTTTTTCATACCACACAGAGAAGACAAATGCCCCTACAATTACCACATGCTTCTTTTTCCCCTTTTCCTTTGTACAGGGGAATAATTATACTTGACTTCCAGTCCTCCAGGACTCTACCTTCCTCTCAGGCCAATCTGCACATCTTCCATCTCCATTCTACTACTCTTTCTTCCCCATGCTTTAGCATTTCACCACATACTCCATCTATTCCTGTTGCTTTCCCCATTTTGACTTTCTTCATTGCTTCCACTACATGTATCCTACTGATTTCTTCCTCTCATCTCACCTCCCTCCTCTTTCCGGCCATTCCCCAGCCACTTATCCTCGCATCACTTTCATTCTCTATGTTTAACAGTTCCTGACAGTTTTCTCTCCATCTGCTCACTTTTTCTTCCTTCTCCACTAGCAGTCTATCATTTTTAGCCTTCATTTCCCAACTTACTTCTTTATCACCTTCTCTCTCTTTATCTCTTTCCAGAACATTTTCTTACATTCCCTCCCCTCTGCACTCAAATTCCTTCCAAATTCCTCATCCACTCTCTTCTTACTTCCTTACTAATCTTTTCACCTCTCACATCCTCTCTAAATATAACTCACTCTTCAGTCTCTCAGCTTCCACCACACCTCTGCTTCCCATCCACTCACTGTATGCTTTCTTCTTTTGTGCCACAGCTTGTCTCACCTCGTTATTCCACCATGCTGTCCCATGCACCCCCTTTCATCTTCTCTTCACCCTACACACTTCACATGCTGTGCAGATTTCTTCTGTGAATATCTTGTACACCCCTTCCACCTCCGCCATCTGCTCCAAATCATATTTACTGAGTTGCTTCTCCATCTGCCTTTTATATTCTGCCATTTCTCCATCCTCTTGCAACCTTTTTACCCTTCTTGTATGGACAGTTTCTTCCTCTCCTTCCCTCCTTCTATTCCTCCATTGCAAATGGTCTCCATCATAATTAACCCACAAGATCATCAGCAGTTATAGCTCTGTTGATTAAGAATTGGACCTATGCTGGTATATATTTTTCTTCTTTCTTTTTCTCTCTCAGAATTAGCCCTAGAATTACCTCCTTTCAAAAATCTCACAAGACCATACACTGTGTGCTGAGGTCAATGGGAGCTTGTCCGAAGTTCTCAAGTACTGTATTATAATGCTCTATGATGGAGCACAGTACAGTATTTTGAATTGACCTGTTGAGAGTATTGATGAGAAGTCATTTTTAACCTAATTCAGACTTATTTAAATTCTCTTTTGTGAATAAAATTGTACAAAGAGGATTGTCTCTGCAGTGTGATTGGGTGGGAAAACATGGATATCCATGTCATGGCAGGTGAATTGGTATTAGAAAAACGTGCTGTTGGATGACACCATGGTTAACTCCTTGTTGTTGTAGTTCCAAGTTCATCTGACACTTGAACCCAGTGGACTGCAGGCTGAATTTACCTTCTTTATTCACTATCCTCCTTTAAGGGGATAGGGAGTGAGTGAAGGGATGTTTTCCATATCCAGGCACTGGAGCTATCTGGTTATATTGATACCACCACATGAAAGTGTCCCTCTCCAGCACTTGGTGACCTTTTGAATCTTTGTGATGTCCTTTTTAACTTATTGTTACAGGGCAGTTTTATGCAACTTAGGAATTCCCTGTGTATTGTAGTTGCAACAGCTGGCTCTTCTAAAACATAAATTCAGTGAACTACAGGCTGAAGTTCCCCTTCTGCAGTTCACCACCCTCCTTTCAAGGAATGGAGGGAGGATTGAGGGACATTTGTATAACCAGGCAGCTCTGCTGCCCGAATTAAATATCTGTATGTCATAAAGTTTATTATTATTATTATTATTATTATTGGTGTTGTTATTATTACTACTACTACTACTACTACTAGTGGTAGGTGGGGGTGCTCACTATCCACTCACTCGATGTAGTGCTGCCTTGGGTCTCTGCCCTTTCCTCTCTTCCATCCTTCCTCGACTGTCATTCTTTCCTTCACTCTTTCCTCTTTCTTCTGCCTATGGATGACTTTACACTCCTTCTTCTGTCTTTCTTTCCTTCATTCTTTCCTCTTCCTTTTGCCTGTGGGTAACTCTAAACTGAGTGACAAGCCAAATGGTTTCCTGTACACCAGGAAACCATTTACTATGCTGGGTGGTAACCATATAACCAAATTATGGCACCTGGTGGTTTAGTGGGTAATTAAGGTGCTCCAATTGGGTTGAGCCTGTGTAGGTTTCTATCCAAGGGTTGGTTGGGGTTTATTACTCACGTAATACCACACAGGGATGAGTGAGGCTGGTCACTCTCACCTTAAATGTCAGGACCAACTTGCCTAGCCCCGGGTTCCTATGTTCCTTGTGGGGCGACATAGGATTGGATGATGGATGGATGGACTACTACTACCACTACTTTATTATTAGCAGTATTATTTTTTTATTTGTACAGAAATAGTAATTGTTTTTATCATTATTCTGCCATACTGCATTCTCAGTTGGAAAAAGGTCAGGATTATTGTTATTATTATTATTTATTCCAGCAACCTGTCTTCCTACCCAAGGCATGAAATTGCCCCACATTCATTTTCTGTGAAACATACATATGGTCCTCATCTATAGTTGTTTCACATAAAATTGTTGATAAATTTACATGTTTTGCTTTAACTGATGATGATGATGATTTTAGCTCTGTAATCTCTTTAATCTGATGACATGGTGCTGGCAATGGGTGCCTTCTTTTAGTGGCACCAATTTAACTGGGTGGCTCCACTGCCTGGTTATACAAATGTTCTTCAGCTTCCCCCTCTGCCTCCCCACCCCACCAAAAGAAAAAAAAGAAATGGAAGAAAGAAAGGAAAAAAAGATAATGGACTGCAGGAGAAGAGCATTTGTAGCCTACAGTCCACCAGGTTCATGTTCACATGAGAGTGGGACCACAAAAACAGCATTAACAACAGCAATATCAGAATTCAAAAGCTCTATCTATCTATCTATCTATTGCCAGATGCCTCAATCCCACACGGGGTGGCCACAAACAAATCGCCTCCATGTCGCTCTGTCCCCCGCCATTTCACTACCCCGCTCCCAACTCACACCCCCCTCTCTCATGTACGTCTCCACTCCATCTCATCCTCAGCCTCCCCCTCCCTCTCCCCCCCCCCTCCACGTCACTCACATACACTCTCCTCATCAGTCTTTCACTCTCCATCCTTTCCACATGCCCAAACCACCTTAACGTGTTTCTCCTAATGCTTCCTATCACGTCCACATCCACACCACAATGCTTCTTCACTTCCTCATTTGTTAGTCTGTCTCTC
>JAGKTI010001912.1:49595-60284 GCA_018397915.1 Birgus latro | reverse complement strand
ACTACTACTACTACTACTACTACTACTACTACTACTACTACTACTACTACTACTACCACCTCTGCTGCTACTACTACTACTACTACTACCACCACCACCACTGCTACTACTACTTACGACTACTACTACCACTACGACCACTACTGCTGTTACTACTACTAACAACTACTACTACTGCTACAACCGGTTCTACTGTTACTACTACTACAACTGCTACTATTGTTACTACTACATCCATATGATTTTATACAGCTTAGGATAGACATTTTGAGCATTAGGGGTTAGTTGTATCCATCATTGATCCTTGAGTACAAGATGTCTTTCCTAAGGAATATATTTGCCTTGGAGGTAGTGAGAATGTAGTGGTAGTTGTAGTAATCACAGCCCTAGGTTCAACTGAAATAACTTTGTGGACTGCAGGTTGAAGTTACCTTTCTGGCAGTCCACCATTCGCCTTTTGAGGGACAGTGAAGGAGTTTACGGATATTAGTATAACAAGCCCCACTGCACATCATTGCCACCACAGGAAGGTAGCACTTTCGAGCACTAGGTAGAATAAAAAAGTAAAAATCAAATACATAAATACAGGATCAGATTACAAGGGTTGAATGTGGGGAAATGTGAGTGGTACAAACTTTATCTTTGCTTTCAAGTTCCTAGTATTTTTGATTAGACTAAGACTTCTTTATTATAATTTTTTTTAAGCACATAATACAGGATATATCCAGGATTCGGGGGGTTTGAATGATGAGTGAGTGGAAGTGTGGCCCATTGGATTGGGCAGATTTGGGCTGTTTGGACATTTCTACTCCTCACCCTGCCCAAGGGTGGGAAAGAAGGTCCAGATGATGCTGATGATGATAGTACAGTTGGGGACAGTAGTTGGTCTGCTATTCCACTGCATGTATTTTACAATTAGGGCATGTCTGTAACTTTTATCCCAGATGCATCATACAATATCATATAAGAAACATAATGAACCTCTCTCAGCCGAGAAATATTTGCCAACAGAGGAGAGTGATAGGTAAAATTAGGGAAATATAAGTTTGAGAAACATACCAAGCCTCTCTTAGCATAAAAGTTTCTGTCATTAGAGGAAAGTGAGAAGCAGAAGAGGTGATATACTAGGCAAACTTTAGTCCCTAACTGTATGTACTGTAAATAAATGCAAGGTTACCAGGTGGTCTAGTGGTCAGGATGCCCCAGTTGGAATACCTGGATTTGATAAGGAGGTGACAATGTTTTTCATATCATGCTGTGCCACCGAGGAGAGTAGATTGGTCAACTACCCTTGAGCCTTTGAGTCAGAGAAGTGCTTTATTTCATTCTTCCTACTTCCAAACGGTTTTATTCAGATTAGGAGAGACTTTTTGAACTAGGACAGTTAGATAAGTCTCTGGTACTGTAGAGGGATGCCTTCAAGTGGTGACTTAATTTTACTAGGTGGTGGAGCTGCCTAATTAAACAAACATCCATCATCTCCTTCCCCATCCCCCAAAAGGAAGGTGGTGGACTGCAGGAAGGGAACATCTTTATACTGTAGTCCACTGGGTTTATGTTTCAGATGAGCCAGCAGTTGCAACTACTGCTGGATACAACTTTTAACTGACCATTTTTGCCACAAAAGGTCCTTCCCCCACCTTGCCATGGGAAGGACCCCGGTGGGGTGCAGTCTACTACAAGGAGGAACTGGATCCCTATTTGTACATACTGTACTGTACTTGTAGAGTGGTGCCACAGAAGCAGTTGCTTACTTGTAGTTGATGAGTCTGCTCAGCCAGATAGAACGAGGTTAAGCAATAACAACTGCAAAAAGTCTCTCTCTTGAGATGAAAAAAGTTGTCTGGGGGTAGCAAGAACAAACCAATGTAGCCTCAGGCCCCTAAGTTTCAAAAAGTGCTGCACAGGATTTTTTTTCATATTTTTAATTTGTAATGCTCAGATCTGCAGTGTTGGAAGTTCTAATAGTTGCTGAATATTTTATTGTGTATATTTAAAATACAGTACCTCATGTTTTTTTTGTACTGCCATTGAATTTATGGTTTTGCAGGGAGTTGAGACTTTGTCTCATATGCATAGCTGTTTCACTCCAACAACATAGCTGTTTGCTTTATTGTTATTTCTTGATAATTGTATTTAGCTTAGGGGAGATACATTGTATTGAAGGGATAGTGAAAGCTGTATCTGATCACCCTAGTTTGAAATATCGCTCCCCAGAATTATATGATTATGTGGAGGTAGTAAAAATGTAATAAAAGCTATGTCTTTGGAGTGAAAGGGTTAAAACTTAAATCACAGATGGGAAGACAAGCCCCGTAGAAGTGATGAGTGTTTCTGGAGTGCTTTGGTTATGTCATACTGATAAGCCTGCATTAAATTAGGTAAGACTGCTTCTCACATTAGATAGTGGGTGGAAACTATAGTGTATGGAAAGATTAGCTTGTTCCATCTTTGTCACATACTTCAAAAATTACAGTGTTATGAAAAATTGAGGCTTGGCTTCCCATTTGCAGTTTGTCATATTCTAGGTGACATAGCATGGTTTCCTTAGTGATTTATTTTACATGTAACTGTTATATTCTCTTGAATGATGAGTGAATGGAAGTGTGGCCCATTTCATTGGGCAAACTGTGGCTGTCTGGACGTTGCTACTCCTCACCCTGCCCTAGAGTGGGAATGGAGGTCCAGATGATGATGATGATGATGTCATTACTGAGGCAAACAGTGTCCATACTAGAAATGAATAGATAGCGTTAAAGAGAATATATAGTATGTGTAGTATGTATAATAAATTGCTTAGAAAAGATGCATTGAAGCCTCTACTGCAGTATAGTGCCACCTAGAGTATGGCTCAAAGTGTTGAGCACATGGTCTTCATGTTTCTGGTTTTCATTTAATTAGTTTTGCAGAAAGCTGACTTTATTAATAGTTATTCCTAGAATTGAATATATTCTGTGCCAATTGTGGCAGTAGGAATAATCATATATGCTCAAGAATGAAATGCAAAGCTAGTTGTTTTGTAATTTAAAATGTTTGATATACAGTACACTTTGTGCATGTGAGACACCTGGTGGTCTAGTGATTAAGATGCTCCAGTCAGAGTGACGGCCTTTCACAGGTTTGATCCCAAGAGAAGACTGAAGGTTTCCAGTCTTCCAGAATGTCCTGGGGCTTGCTGCACTAACTTAAGGATGCGAATCTAGGGTTTATTAATCAACATGGCTTCAAGTATCAGCTGTTATGGAGCTGCAGTTACTGATATCTGTATGGGCAAAAATACAGTAGTCTGCATCACAATTCACTCATAAGGACGTCAGTCCATGATGGTTGAGAATTGGAGACATGTTGGTATAGCATTTCCTACTCAAAATAAGCCTTAAAATCACCACCTGATGTTGGTGCATCATGTCCTGGATCACCCTGTAATGCCACCAAGGGAAGTAGGCTGCTCACCTTCCATTAAATGTACTGGACTACCATAGCCTCGTGCAGACCCTTCACCTAAAAGGGGGTAATGTGGGATCGACTTTTACTCTTTAAGTATTATCAGCAGCAGTATGTCAAGTTTTCATGGAGCATACTGTAACTGTATCTCACAGGCTTGAGAATTATCATTTTACATCATGAAGTTTTGATTTCCATGTTCACAAGAGTAATATAATTTATCATTTTCCCAATCTTCACATCATTCCTTTTTATGCTTGTGTTTTCTTCCACGCCACTGTGTACTGGACAGTGGTTGAATTTGTACAGTACTGTATTTCTTGTACTTACTACAGTAGTTCATCAATAATATTCCTTGTAAATAAAGTAAATACTGAAATTCAAATAATTTTTCAATATACTGTACTGTATCAGCATCACTTGTCCTACTGTGTATTGTATGCATCAGTCCACCATATTTCTAAATACTGTATAGTACAGTAAGGCACTAGGTTTTGCAGCATCCAGGCTGGCAAAATCGCACTTTGGCGGCAGCCATCAAATATTCCCATGATTGCACATTCGTGACTAAAAAGTTCACTTTTGCTCCCTCCAGCAGCACAAGTTTCAGATTCTCACCATGGCGACGCCAGCACCGACACTCAGTTTCAGCCTGTTTCCTGCACATGTTCAGTGTGTCTGCAAGTTAGTGGTAGCCTACACTCTCACGTCCTTGATTAGTAATTGGCAGAAGTGTCATCTCGTGCTTCAAGTGGAGCCGGAGGTGGACCGGGTGATAGCGGAAATGGTGTAAGAAGGTGTGAACCTGGAACAGCTGGTGGTAAAGGGAAGGCCAAACATGACTACTGCAAGGGGGTGAAAAAACACAAGTATGGTGACGAGTTAAAAAATAAAATCTTGGTGGAAATGGAGTAAGGTGCTCGTATGTTTGAAATACGCAAAATATGCTGTGGCCAACCTCATTCTCGATGAGGAATGCTTAGGCTTTGTGGAGGAGTAAGAGAGGCAAGCCTCAGGGCAGAGGCATAACTGAGTGAATGTGCAGCATCAAAGGGCACAACAAGAAAGGAGTGGTGGTGATGGAGACAGTGTTGGAGGCAGTGGCGGGGACCACTAGCCCTACCCTCAGCCTCGGTTACCCCCTAGCATCAAGTCCATTAAGCCCTTCACCCTGGTCTCTGGTGAGTGTCATGTTTAACTTGGGGGAGTGTGTGTGTTACAAGTGTAAGTGATATTGCTAATACATAATGTATTTAAGTGTATTTTATGATGTTTTTATGTTTTATTGTTAATGTTACATTATGATTTAATGTGTTAATAGCAACATTTTAGGTAACTTTTGGACATATTTAAGTTAGGAAATACACAAGGGGAGTGTTTTCAGGCCCAGCCCCTATGAGCCTGTTTCCTGTAAGGTCAATGCCCCAACTTTTACAGCACTTTTCACTCTCCCTTTTAGGCGCGAAACCTGGTGCCTTACTGTAGTCACTATAGTCAAGATGCTATGTGGTATGGAAGAACAGTGGAGCAGCATATTAGTGAAAGAGAAGGAGTGTTTTAAGAGGGGGAGAGGGAGAAGTGTAAGGATAAGGTAGTGTGGAGATGTTTTTGTCAGAGATGTTGCATAGTAACTGAATTGATAAATGAAACTGAAAATATGCAAGTTGTGGAAGTTGAAGCAAAAGGACTATGGATCATGGAATTGGATGGATGAACTGTGAATGGAAACATATGTGACAGTTGAAAATGGCTGCATCTTTTTTTTCCAGTTTGTTCAGTGGTATACCTGTGGGAGGGCCTGGACCTCCCAAATCAGACCCATGGCCTCCCCACTGACTCCTCCTTCACTGGAAATTTTACAGTAAGTTAATGTATGCACACTGCATCTGCAAGCCACCCCCCTCAACTTTGTAGAACATGACCAACAACCACTGATGTTACAACCAAGTTCATAATTGCATAGCTGGGTAAATGGGGCTAAGGAGGACACATTCAGTGACCAAACTTAGAATTGATCTCAGAGGTCCTTCCATTCGCAAGCTGGACGTGCCAACCAATGAATCACGGCTACACCCCTGCAGAGAAAACATAACAATACATATACCCCTTGAATGGTGTGATTTAACACGTCGTGGCAAAAATAAGGTGATCAATTTTCGAAATTCGCGGGTCTCGGGAATTCAAGTCGTAATCGAACTCTTCAGTATTATCAGATTCAAGATTTTTTTTTTAATATAATGCAATTATTCTAATATTAATTAATTTGAGTTAATACTTACCTTGAAAAACGATGGTGAGCGATAATTTATTATTAAATATAAATGCTGGACGAATTGTTGTTCGTGTGGACTATCGCAGTTGCTTGGGAAGTGGCCATTAATTCTTTGAAGTATTTGTGTCTTGTATTACCGTCGTTATGTCAAACAAGTACCCCGTTCAGGTGAGGATGAGGGAGATGTCCAAGCAGGAGGAGATACTACTGAAGAGGAAGCGTGAGATTGAGAGAAAGATGAGGGAGCAAGGAGGCGGCGGCAAGAGTGTCACTAGACCAGCGGGGTCAACAACAAAACAACCAACTTCTCATCCACCTGTGTCTTCCAGTGCCAGGTGAGTGCTTGCCATTACATATACAGGTACCCGTGTTTTAGTTGGTGTAGTAATAGCAATAGTAATAGTAGCCCTAGGTTCATGTGAAACTTGAACCCTGACTACAGTAGTTTAATATGTATTGTGGGATCTTGATAATAGTTCTTGTCATCTGAAAGTACACTTGAACTCAAAGAATCTAATGTCTGATAATGTTATGGGCCACCACAAATGATTTTTGGGCAATCACGTGACACATTATGACCGTGGGGGGACAGGTGGGCTTTATCTGTGGGTTTCTGCCATGCACAGAAGTGTCCATTCCTTAACACCCATAATAACAAGGGGTGTCTACTGGTAGGTGGTGGCGACCATCATCCACTCACTTGATGTAGTGATGCCTACTTCTTCCTTAGCCTTTATCATTCTTTTTCTGTGCCTGCCCTCCTTTCTTCCAATTTCTCCTATATTTCCTGTCACTTCTTACTGCTTTTCTTTCCTTTACAGGTGGCATTACATTGAGTGACAAGCCAAATGGTTTCCTGTAAGCCAAGAAACCATTTACAACGCTGGGTGGTAACCATATAACCAAACCATACGTGCTCCCTACGTGTCAACAAGTGGGTTGGTGGAGGGTTAGTGCCCCTCCCTGTAAAAAAAAAAAAAAAACAAAGTCAAATGGCCACCCCTTACGGGATTATAGTGTCTGGCAATAGATAGATAGATAGATAGTCTGTACAAGAGATAGAATAAAGGCAGAATATAAAAGGGAAGTGGAGGAATGATTGGGTAAATATAGATTGGAACAGATGGAGGACATGGAAGGTGTGTTCAAGATATTCACAGAAGATATCTGTGCAGCATGTGAGGTGGTGTGTGGGATGAAGAGATGAAAGGGGGTTCAGGGAACAGCATGGTGGACTGAGGAGGTGAGAGAGGCTGCGGCACAAAAGAAGAAAGCATATAATGAGTGGATGAGGAACAGGTGTGTTGAAGAAGTTGAGAGATGGAAGAGAGGGTTATATGTAGAGAGGAGGAGAGAGGTGAAAAGATTAATAAGAGAGGGTAAGAAGAGAATGGATGAGGAATTTGGAAGAAATTTGAATGTAAAGTGGAGGGAGAGTAAGAAAATGTTCTGGAAAGAGGTAAAGAGTGTTAGACAGGGTGCCAAAGAAGTAAGTTGGGGTGTGAAAGATAAAAATGGTAGATTACTAGTGGAGAAGGGAGAAAAAGTGAGCAGATGGAGAGAACACTTCAATGAATTGTTGAACATAGAGAGTGAAAGTAATGCAAGTATAAAGGGCTGGGGATTGGTTGGGAGAAGGAGGGATGTGGGGAGAGAGGAAGAAATCAGTAGGATGGAAGTGGTGGAAGCAATGAATAAAGTTAAAGTGGGGGAAAGCTCCAGAAATTGATGGAGTGTGTGGTGAAATACTGAAGCATGGGGGAGAGACAGTAATAGAATGGATGTGGAAGATGTGCAGATTGACCTGGGAGGAAGGTAGAGTCCCAGAGGATTGGAAGTCAGGTAAAATATTCCCCTGTACAAAGGAAAAGGGGAAAAAGAAATGTGTGGTAATCATAGAGGCATTTGTCTTCTGTATTAAGAAAAGTATATGGTAGGATACTTATTAACAGAGTTAGGGAAATAACAGAGGAATTAGTTGGAGAAGAACAGGGAGGCTTTAGGAAGGGAAGAGATTGTATAGACCAGATATTCATTCTTAGGTCTTTAGTGGAAAAGTCTCTAGAGAAGGGAATGAAGCCTTCATGGATGTGGAGAAAGCATATGACAGGGTGGATAGACAAGGATTGTGGAAAGTGTTAAGAATATATGGAGTAGATGGGAAGTTGTTGAAGGCCGTGAGGAGTATGTATGAGGGTACTAGGGCTGCAGTGGATGTGGATGGTGAACTGAGTGAATTTTTCTGTTTGAGGGTTGGATTGAAACCAGGATGTGTCATGTTTCCATGGTAGTTCAGTCTGTATATGGATGGGGTTAGGTACAAGGTAGGGCAGTGGATGTTGGAGTGGCCCTTGTGAGAGAGGGCAGTGTTTGGAAACTCCCTGTTCTGTTGTTTGGAGATGATACTGTGTTGTTGAGTGAAGACAAAGGGGAGCTGCAAGGCTTGGTAGATGAGTTTGGGAGAGTGTGTAAGAAACGGAATCTAAAGGTGTATTTAGGGTAAAGTGATGGTCTTTGAGAGAAGTGAAGCCAGTGAATGTACAGTGATGTTGGATGGGGAGGATATGGAGAATGTGAGTTCATTTAATTACTTGGGTAGTGTGATGAGTAAGAATGGAAGTTTGGAGAGTGAAGTGCTTGAAAGGGTGCAGCTGGGAAGAAAGTTTGGTGGTTCCGTGAAAGCATTGATAAGAAACAGGGAAGTGAGCATGGAAGTGAAAAAGCTGCTACATGGCAGTATTGTGATACCAACTCTAACATATGGAAGTGAAGCTTGAACCCTGTTGGAGGGACAAAAGTCAAAAGTGAGAGCAGTGGAAATGAGTTTTTTTTTTTTTTTTGTGGACGTGATAGGAAGCGTTAGGAGAAACACGTTAAGGTGGTTTGGGCATGTGGAGAGTGAAAGACTGACGAGGAGAGTGTATGTGAGTGAGGTGGAGGGGGCAAGAGGGAGGGGGAGGCCGAGGATGAGATGGAGGGATGGAGTGGAAAGGTATATGAGAGAGGGGGGTGTGAGTTGGGAGCCGGGTAGTGAAATGGCGGTGGCAGAGTGACATGGAGGCGATTTGTTTGTGGCCACCCATGCGGGATTGAGGCGTCTGGCAATAGATAGATAGATAGAGAGGAGCATGTGGAGTCACATGGAGAGACAGACTGACAAATGAGGAAGTGAACGATCGTTGTGGTGTGGATGTGGATGTGTTAGGAAGCGTTAGGAGAAACACATTAAGGTGGTTGGGGCGTCTCGAGAGGATGGTGAGTGAGAGGCTAATGAGGAGAGTGTATGTGAGTGAGGTGGAGGAGGGGAGAGGGAGGGGGAGGCTGAGGTTGAGATGGAGTGATGGAGTGGAGAGGTATACGAGAGAGGGGGGTGTGAGCTGGGAGTAGGGCAGTGAAATGGCTGGGGACAGAGCGACATGAAGGCGATTTGTTTGTACATGTATGTCATTCTATTGAAAGGTTTGAAATTGTACACTATGTGATTACCAATGTTTTCTTTTTTCCTCCTTTGCAGTGGCTCACCAGGTGCTCAAGTGCCCAACAAGTTTCACAATGATGGCAGCTTCTTAGAACAGTTCAAAAAACTGTCAAAAAAGGAACCAGGTATGCAGCTACTCCATATTCTTTATCCTCCATAGACCTACTTAGATGTGAGCCCATACCAAGAGGTTTACTATGTAGCCAACAGATAAAGACAGGGTAGCATAATGGGTTAAGGCACTCCTACCAATTATGGTTCTTAAAGACTTAACTGTGGAATTTATCATTTGCTGTGATTGTTGTACCAGTACTAAGTGACCTAGCCTAGGATCCCAGTGCTCTTAAAGGGGCAATGAAGGATAAAGAAATAACAATACTGTAATACACAGTGTGGTTATGCATTTTCATAGATTTTCATTGTTTGGCTTGAAACCAGGTGTTCCATGGGAGAAGTGGATTTTACAAGCTGATGTGTTATATGTCTTGAAAGTGACTCCTGATATTATTTCCACATTTATAAAGATTTATAAAGTTCGCTTTTTTTAAAAAAAAATTTATATTTTTTTTTATATATAACGCTGTGTCCCCTTTTTCGATAAGGACTGAGGCATTGCCCCAGTGTAGAGGACTTAGGTTTGGAGTGTGTAGCACTTTATGACCGAATGCCCTTCCTGATATCTTCCAGTTACCCTTGGGTGGACTCGAACCTCCGACCTTTTGGCCTGAGCTGAGCGCTCAAATCTACTGAGCCACAGCTGCCACACTAGAAGTATTTATTTGATTTAAAGGTGCAACCATCCTTACAGGAAATCATCACATTTCAAGGATGCATTCCTAAATATTACAACTTTTTCCAACAACCGTTAGTGAAAACTGAGGTTGTCGTATAGAGATCTAACTCCCTGGAAAACTTCTCTTCAGAAAACTGACTCGTGGGTCACTTTCTCGTTGTGGAAAACTGTACAGCCCAATGGAAAACTGCCACTCATGTAAATTTTTCAGACCCTAGTTTAACTTAGGTTAGGTCAGGTAGGTCAGTTTTCCAAGATCAGTATTCATTCTGACAGGGGAACAGGAACTGGCATATTAGCTTTATAGATAACAGTGGAACTTTTATAGTCATATTTGTTGGGTAATTCACTTGTTTTTGTTTTCATTTTGTAAAGGCTCCTACATGCTTGCATGCATCAGCCTTGGTCACTTAATGGTGGCTCTCCATGCTTCTCGATCTCTGGCAGCTTCCCTATTCAGTCCCTTATCCCTGCGGTCATACTCAGTGACCTCGTCCCAGGTCCTTTTTGGTCTGCCTTTCACAACTCTACCCCTAACGATAACACTTCTCACTTTTTGCTCCCAATTATCATCCCAGTTATCATCCCCCATCCTCTCCATATCTTAAAAAATAATAATACTGTAAATGCATCATCATCATCATCATCATTATCATCATCATCATTATCATCATCATCATCATCATCATCACCACCACCACC
>JAGKTI010001912.1:33340-49552 GCA_018397915.1 Birgus latro | reverse complement strand
TATCATCCCAGTTATCATCCCCCATCCTCTCCATATCTTAAAAAATAATAATACTGTAAATGCATCATCATCATCATCATCATCATCATCATCATCATCATCATCATCATCATCATCATCTGGACCTCCTTTCCCATCCTAGGGCAGGGTAAGGAGTAGCAACCTCCAGACAGCCAAGGTTTGCCTAGTTCAGTGGGCCACGGTTCCATTCACTCATCATTCAAGCTCTCAAAATCCTGGCTTCATCAGTTAGGCCAAAAAATTTCACCACGTTCCGTAGCTTCACATATACCTATCGGATAGAACCAGTCCAAATGCTGTCACATTAAAAAGGAGTGCCAAATTCCTGGTTATGCAGATTACAACAAAGATTTGACCTTATTTCATTTTCAGCAGAGATAAAGGATAAAATCCAACTTAGTAGCAAAAAAAACATGCTCATTATTTACCATACTTTTATTCCCTCAGAAATAAAGGAAGAGAAACCATCGAGTGGTGACAGTTTATGGGGCTCCAAGTCAACACAGATGCTGAAGAAAAAGATGCAAACTCCTGTATCCATGACACTCTCCAAGCCTCCCCCACCTTCCTCCTCTGCAGACCTACAGCAAGGCAAAACTGAGGATGATTTTGAGGTGAGGTGAGAATATTTTGTAGTTGGGATTAAGATGTTTGGCTGTAGACAGATAGATAGGGAACTAGATAGACAGACAAAATATACAAACTGGTGCCACTGTTCTGATGCAGTGCTGCGTGTGAATTGATAGTTGTGTTATTTCAAGCTTTTTCATGCTTTTGTGGTCTTTACAAGAAGTGGCTGTTATGAGAAAAAGACTAAGTACTGTAGTTGTTATTATTATTATTACAGTACTGTATTATTATTTTGATGATGATAATGAATTGTTTGTGTGTATACAGAGGGATGAGTGTGATAGTGATCATGGGAAGGCAGACAGTGAGCCAGACTGGTTCCAGGATGCGCTAAAGAGAGCACAGGCCAAGGCCAAGGAGCTACAGGAAACATCTCCAGGTTAGTTGCCAAGTCACAACCGTATTGCCTTCACCTAATCACAATTTCTAATGACCCATCCCCGTCCTGGAGGGGCTAGGGGACGGGTATTGTTTTCACTCGGTTTGTCTGTCTTTTGTTTGTTTGAGTCCCTTGTTGTTTATCATGGTACTTGAAGCCCTGTCACGTTACTTCAGAAATGGACTCCCGTGGGAGATGTTGTATGCTGATGATTTGGTGCTGATTGTAGAGAATGAAAGGGAGGCAGAGGAAAGATTCAGGAGGTATAGAGACGTTACTGGGCACAAGGGCTGAAACTTAAATTCAGATAAAACAAGTGATGATATCTAGGGTTGGTGGCAGTACCGGTACTGTCAAAGAAGAGAGAGAGTGGCTACGAGCAATTTGCCACAAGGGAGTGGGAAGTAATTCCATCTCGTGCAGTGTTTGTGATAAGTGGATGCATAAGAGATGTAGTGGTATTAGAGGTAGACTGTGAGATAATGCTGATTTTATGTGTACGGTATGTCGGGGAGAGCAGGTGGAGATTGTCAGGCATGAAAGGATTGTTGATGAGTCTCTTGAATGTGTGGAAGAGTTTTGTTATTTGGGAGACATATTATGTGCTGGAGGTGGGGCTGGAGCTAGCTCTGTGGCTAGGGTAAGGAGTGGTTGAAAGAAATTCAGGGAGCTATTGCCTCTCTTGACATTGAGAGGGCTCTCCCTATGTGCTAAGTGATCTTTGTATGCAGCATGTGTTAGGAGATTAATACTGTATGGTATTGAGACCTGGGCAGTAAAGGAAGAGGATATCTAGGCGTCCCTGAGTGCAAGGCCTGGGGGGGCTAGGTTTACGATGGAAGAGTTGAGAGGTAGGATGGGACTGGAGTGTATTGGTGTTGTGATGAGGAGAGGTAGATTGAGGTGGTATGGGCATGTGGAGAGGATGGAGGATGATAATGGGGTGCAGACAGTGTGAAGCGTTAATATTAGGGGTGGAGTTGCAAGGGGTAGACCAAAAAAGATCTTGGATGAGGTCATAAGTGTGACGTCAGGGTTAAGGGACTGAACAGGGAGGCTGCCAGAGATTGAGTAGCATGGAGAGCCATCATTAGGTGACCAAGGCTGATGCATGCAAGCATGTTGGAGCCTTAAAAAAAAAAAAAAAATTCTCTGTTAACTACTTTACACAAAAACCACTGGTGCGATTTTGAATTAAATGACAGGGTTTTTGGGCTATGACCTTCTGATCACCTGATTTAATTTTGGGCCAAATTAGGCCAAGGCCCAGGCTGTAGGGCCAAAAAAATGTAAGAAAAAAAAAACGTTTTTCTTCCATAATTCCTTTCAGATTCATTGTATTGACATGAAGCCAAAACCTAAAGGTGCATATTTCAATTCTGCATCCTATAACATGCCTCATTACATCAGGGAGGTCACCCCCCCCCCCCCCCCCCAGTTATCGGCAGGGGGGTCAGTGTCAGGTTGGTCGGGCCAAAAATTTAAAATAGGCATAAAATTGTCAGTTTTCGCACGATTTACTGCAAATTTGATATAGGACATCTTTGACTAGATATCCATTTGTGTTTATACGTCAGCACTAAAATGACCACCGGAGACTGGTGGGCTGTGCCTTGGCACCACTTCTTGTTGAGCAATGTTTAGCTTTCTCTGCATCAGCAGACATTTAATTGAGCTGTTCCTGGATGAACATAGCTCAAGTAAATGTAGTGTTTGCATTTTGTGTTAATGTTGTGTATGATTTTTAAGCTGAATCTTAGTGATTTCATGCAATATAAGTACTTGATAGAGCTATTTTGAAGTATATATCATTAGAATGTCAACTCCATTATACCATTTTCTCATCATACCCTGGCATTATATTAATATACTTTTGGATTCCTTTGGTGTATATAAAAGTTATTCCCACTTAGAGAATTGTAAGTCATAAGAAAACTACTGTAGTGTACTCATCGCTCATCGCTCATTTTTGAAGGCTCCAACATGCTTGCATGTGTCGGCCTTGGTCACCTAATGGCGGCTCTCCATGCTGCTCGATCTCTGGCAGCCTCCCTATTCAGTCCCTTAACCCTTAAGTCACATTTAATGACCTCATCCCATGTCTTTCTCGGTCTACCCTTCCCAACCCCTCCCCCAATATTAACACCTCTCACCCTCTGTACCCAATTATCCTCCCCCATCCTCTCCACATGTCCAAACCACCTCAGCCTGCCTCTCCTCATCACAACACCAATACACTCCAGTCCCATCCTACCTCTCAACTCTTCTATCGTAAACCCAGCCCCCCCAGGCCTTGCACGCAGGGACGCACTGCACATCCACCTAATCATTGTCATTTCTGTACGTTTAAACCTGCGAATATCTTCTTCCTTTACTGCCCAGGTCTCACTACCATACAGCATCACACTCCTAACACATGCTGCATACAAAGACCCCTTAGCACGTAAGGAGAGTCCTCTCAATGTCAGGAGAGGCAACAGCTCCCTGAACTTCTTCCAACCACTTCTCACTCTAGCAACCGAGCTAACTCCAGCCCCACCTCCGGCACATAACATGTCTCCCAAATAACAAAACTCCTCCACACACTCAAGAGACTCACCTGCAAGTTCAACCCTCTCACGCCTAACAATCTCTGCCTGCTCTCCCCGACACACCGCACACATGAAATCAGCATTATCTCGCAGTCTACCTCTAATACCACTACATCTCTTGTGCACCCACTTATCACAAACACTGCACAAGATGGAATTACTTCCCACACCCATGTGGCAAACTGCACATGGCCACTCTCCCTCTCCTCTGATTGTACCGCCACCAACCCTAGATATCATCACTTTTGTTTTATCTGCATTTACCCTTAAGCCCTTGTGCCCCATACCATCTCTCCACTTCTTAAATCTTTCCTCAGCCTCCCCTTCATTCTCAGCAATCAACACCAAATCATCAGCATACAACATCTCCCATGGGAGTCCCTCTCTGAAGTCACGTGAGAGGGCTTCAAGCACCATGATAAACAACAAGGGACTCAAAACTGACCCCTGATGCACACCAACATTCNTAGAACTCTCTCCATTACTTTCATTATCTGATCTAAGAGCTTTATACCTCTGTAATTTCCCCTTTCCAGGGCATCACCCTTCCCTTTGTACACATTTACAATTACACTTTTCAGCCAATCATCTGGGACAACACACTCATATATAATCCTATTTATCAGGTCAGTGACTAACCTCACCCCAATATCTCCTGAGGCCTTCAACATTTCGGCAGTCAACCCAGACACACCTGCCGCCTTCCCCACCCGCATCCTGCCTATTGCCTCACTCACAGTAGCAGCGTCAATCAAAGGCCAAGGCCCAAACACTGGATCACCTGGCTCCAAACCTTCCCTATCCCAATCAAACTCCTCATTCAACAACCGACTATAATGCTCTCTCCATGCATCTTTAATATCCTCACTGTTTACCAGTACCCTTCCCTCATCATTCTTCACACACTGCTCGCCTACAATGTCCCGATTATCTCTCTTCATCTGATTTGCCACCCTAAAAACCATATTTTTCCTTCCTTCATGATTTAGATTATCAAGTAAAAGTCTCTGTGACTCAGACTTCGCCCTGTATACCTCTCTTCTAGCCCTGCGCTTGGCAGCCAAGTACTCCTCCCTGTTACCACCCTTCTTCCATTCCCGGAAAAGCCTTTTCTTCTCCTTAACTGCGGCTTCTACACTCTCATCCCACCACCAAGTTACTTTATGTCTTGGTGGGCCTCTTGTCCAACCGCATACTGCATCGGTAACTCTCAAGAGGTTGTTCTTAAGGGCTCCATACTGTTCATTAACGTCTCTATCTTCGGCTTCCTGTTCAGCCACCACTCTCCTCATCTCACTATAAAAGGCATCCCTTACTGATTGGTTTCTCAGCTTCCATATTTTCCTCCTAGGTACATATGTCCTCCTTCTCATCCTTTGTTCCTTAAGCACCATGTCACAAATCAACAGTTTGTGCTGCTGCACACACTCCTCGCTTCCTATAACTTTAACATCCCTCACTAATCTCCTATCAACCCTCCTGACCAGAAAATAATCTATCTGGCTACTATTTCCCCCGGACTCGTACGTAATCAATCTACTCACTCTTTTTCTAAAATGTGTGTTGCACACAATCATGTCCATAGCCTCCCCAAACTCGAGTATTCTTTCCCCTTCCGCATTCCTCACACCATATGCACATCCTCCATGGACTCCATACCCTTGAGCTGCTTCACCAACATGACCATTTAAATCCCCTCCCAGAACCACTACCTCATCATCACCCATACCACTTACTACACGTATTAAATCATCCCAAAATCTATCCTTCTCTGCGTCATCCAATCCTACCTGCGGAGCATATGCTGATATATGGACAAGAAACATAATAGTGTTCTCTTGATTCAGTTTTGTTACTATAACAATTTTAATATTTATGATAGTGAACAAGATGGAATGATCATTTAATTATATTTCTTGACTTGAAATTGCAGGATGTAAGCATGCACAATTCCTTTTCGCAAAATGTTCTAGTATGTATCTTAAAGCTCGTTCAGGTTAATGATATACAGTAGCAAGATGTAACTTTTTCATATTATTGTAACATCATGGTGTTATCTTAGTGTATGCAGTTGGAAGTAAATTTTATTTATAATTAAAAGCAGCCATTTCCTTTGTCTTGAGTTTTTCATGTGTTAGATCAGTTTAGAGGTTCTGTTTGAAATCAGTGTTGATTTTTCTGTTTTTGTTAAAAATGGAATTGCTATTGATGTAGTTTAATGCATACTAATTGCTTTTAAGTTATTGTAGAGATAAGGAAGCATCAATTTTTTTGAAGACATAGTAGCTAAATCCTCACCATGTTAGTGTTGAGTAAATCATAGTTTTGGAAAATGATGATGGCTGAAAATGAAGACAAATTAACTGCCTCTGTACTGTCACAAAGCTACTGTATAATCACCAGTTACACTTTGTTCTGTACTAATGGTGTTAGAGTTGTTATAAACATGTTTATATATGTAGTGGTACAAACTTAAACTGGCAGCTGGGGTGGTTTTCTGTTCTTCCATATAAAATAATCCATACGTTAAAATTGTATTCATATGTGTTTACTGCATTTGCGATGCTTTTTACATATATAACAGTCGTTTCACATCGCCTTTTTGGGTAACTTAGCACCATTGTACACAGATTGCTGCCCCACCCCAGCCGCCAGTTTAAGTTGGTACCACTATAGTCTGTATGGAAATCTCAAGTTTCTGCGTAAGAAATAAATAAAGGATACTAATTATGTACAATACTGATACATGTATAGTAGCTACAAGTAATGCTTTATGGGTGCTAATGCGAAACAGGTGGTCTGTGTTGGCTGTGAGGTAATTATTGTTTCTCTCCCGCCTCCTGCTGCTAGGGTAGTAACGAGGCAGCTTTATTGATGAGGTTTGCTAGTTTCTCTCTCAGCTTGCCCCAGCGACGACGTCTCCTCCTCCACCGACAGTCAGGCGGGTAAGAAGAGGAAGAGCCGCTGGGGGGAGGCCGCCTCAGGGGCAGCACCAACACCAAACATGGCTGCAGGTCAGTATACATCTAACTTAGGGGTGGGGAACATCATTGCTGGGGTGCCAAATAGCAGGCTCGGTTATACACAAAATTGATAACCTTCTGACTGCAAATTACTTAGCAGAACATGAGTGTAGGAGGAAGTTGTTCATGGAACTGAGCATAATGAAATGAGAAAAGTGAGATGAACAAGTAGGTTCTCATGATGGGATAATACATCTGCAGATTTAACTGGGTACTTGGCTTTGAGAGTATTAATAAAATTCTTTGTTTGAGTGGGCTGGGGGTAGTCTGGACATGCAGAGAGAGTGTGTGAGAGTAACTGGGGGAAGACATGTAAATACCTGGAAGTGGAAGGGAGGGTTCTAACTGACATCATCATCATCATCACCTAATTCTGTGTTGCTTCATGAGGAGCATAGGAGCCTGGGGCGAGGCTAGTCGGTCCTGACATTTAAGATGAGAATGACCGGCCTCACTCTTCCCTAAGTGGCATTACTTGAGCAATAGATCTCAACTTCCCCTTGAATATAAACCTGCACAGGCTCAGTCCAATTGAAGCACCTTAGTTACCCACTAAACCACCAGGCACCTTAATTTGGTTGTATGGTTACCACCCAGCGTAGTAATTGTTTTTTCCTGGTGTACAGGAAACCATTTGGCTTGTCATTCAGTGTAGAGTCACCCATAGACAGAAGGAGGAGATAAGAATGATGGAGAGAAAGATAGATTAGGAGGTAGGAAGAGGAAGGGGCAGTCACCTGAGAGCAGGACTACATTGAGTGAGTGGATGGTGAGTGCCCCCACTTACTGCTATCCTCACCCAGTGAAAACTTAAGATTGTGTTCTGAGAAGAGACTTGAGGGCTAGTAGTAGCAGTAGAACTGGTAGTAGTAATAGTTGCAACACCAGGCTCATCCTGATGTGCACCCTGTGGACTTGAGGCTGAAGTTGCCCTTCTCCTTCAGTCCACCATCCTCATAGGGGACGGGGAAGTAAGGGATGTTTGCATGATCAGACAGTGGAGCTGCCCAGCTATACTGGTGTCACCACAGGAAGGTGTGTCTCGCCAGCACCACACAAATGCTAATTAGGGGATTTGATTGGAATATAATACCGCAGGGGACTGTGGAGCCCGGAGAGCAGTCGTCATATGAAGAGAGGCTGGCCTACACAAGCATGAAGCACTGCCTTAAAAAGTGTGTTTATGTATGTATTTTAGGTTGGGATGTATGCAGTTTGAAACATTGAAAGATTTATAAATATAAGTAGTTTCCCGTGATTCTCTTCGCACTCTTTTTATTCACTTATCATTATGAATCCGTCACACTCCTATAACATGGAGGAGTTTGTAGTATAAAAAAAATCTGCGTATAACAAGGATTGCCTGTGTGTATAATGAGAACTTAGTGTACTTTATCTTTTTCCCAAGCTACAGCCATGTCATCCATTAATTTTGTGTGACTTATTGAGGCTGAGAACCTGTTTGGGCATGGTGAGTGAGTGTGAACACATGCAGGCTACATGTAGCTAAAACTTAATATATATTATATATTCCCATAGGTGCAGACACAGCATTTCCTTCCAACAGTACAGGATGACCATCAGTGTATCTCAGCATGCAGGAGAACCTTATGGGCATGCTACATGAGGATGAATGCATGCATAATGCTTGTAGACTAATAAAAACTTAACTATACTTTCTCTCAATAGGTGCAGCCATAGCCAGTGCAGTGTGTCTCAATGTGCCTGAGAACCTGATGGGCATGGTGGGTGAGGGTGAGCACATGCAAGCCATCCAGGGTGTGATGGTGACCCGCCTCACACGCAACAACCCGTCAATCATCTCTTATGCTCACAAGGTCTTTGGATCACTGGACCTGACAGAGGCTCAGTGGCGGCAGTGTGAGGACCAGATGAAGGTATATGAATGCTTTTAATCTCATAGTCATGGTGCTTGCTTTTGTTATGCTGATTCTCACCAGTCTTTACCTATAAACTCCAAAAGTTTGAGAATACAGATACCTGGTAGTAGTTGTCAGTGGCATAGCCATGAGGGGATGTTGGGGGTCCTAGACCCTCTTAGTCAGACCCTCCCCCTTTATTAGCCCCCCGTTTGGAGTTTTAGATCATTTAATATGTGCACACTGTTCAACAATGAGGCATCCCAAAATATGGCTTGGCCTCCCCTTGGCCCTCCCTTTATATGGAGGCCTGACTATACTACTGGTCTTGTTTCAGGCCACTTTGTTATTAAGTTGTTCATGAATTAACCACCTATTCCTCATTTAACCTTCTCATATACGAGGGCTTGGTGAAAAATCCAACTGCTCGCAATTTTTTGACGCAGGCCATGTCCTAGTGAAATCCAACCAATTGCGCTTTTTTGACTATTGTTGTGTCCAACCATATAGGTTGCGGTATTTTTTCGCCATGATTTTTACTTGCGTCATTCAGCTTTCTCGTCTGCCCTTATTTATAATATTATTGGTATGAAATTGCTGCGTGCTGTAAATTAATAAATGGCCTACCTAATGAATGAAAAAAAGAGACAATAAATTACCATATTGTATCATTCACTCCTTTATTCAGTGCTGATTTCTCACAGATAAACATTTCATCAGTGCATGTTGAGAGGAAGTTTTGGAACATTCAGCAAGCATTGACAAAATGTTTATAGCTGCAGTAGTCCCTCATTTATCTGGACGTCTTCATTATCCAGATGCTGGACCTTGGCTGTATTAAACCATTATTTGAATTTATTTGCTATTATTCGGATGTAAAAGTCCCCAAGAACTTCAGCCGGCCAGCCGACATGTTCAGACATTCAGTATCATGGCCGCTGGGCTCAAGCTGTGATTGGGAAGTAGTCCATAACCCACAACCAGAGCTAAAATGTCTGTCCGCCCCAGTACTAAATGGTCAAAGTCACGCCCTCATCCAATCACTTCCAGCGAACCTCCAGCACCCGAGTAATACAACTGTAACGCATAAGCAGTGTCAAAACGTCAATATGCATCCCCGCTAAATGTCCAGTGTTGCGCAGCCACAAGACTAAGTCTTTCCCAACTGCCACCACCATCAAACACAGACCACAAGCCACGAGTACATGTTCGGTGACAGCGGCCTTCCGCCTCTCTACCAAAGGTCCAATTTCGCCTGGTCATTGGGGTAAGTCTTTCCCAACTGTCACCACCATCAAACACAGACTGCAAGCAGCCATGAGTACATGTTCAGTGACAGCGGCTGTCTGCCTCTCTACCTAATGTTCAAAGTTGCCCGGTCACTGCGAGTTGTATTTCTGCATGGCCACTCGGCATCTAACAGACCGCAGGCCACGAGTAAATGTACGGTAAAAGTGCTCATCCGCATCTTGGCACAAGGGTAAAAATCCTGCCCACAGCCTCGCTTCTCCCCCCCTTCCTTCCCTCCTCCATACCCTCCCTGCTTCCCCTTCACTCCCTTAGTCCCTACTCTCCTCCGTGGTGATAACACTGACACATGAGTTTGTAAAGTTGTTTGCTATTTATTTGAAAAGTTTTTTGCTATTTATTTGAAAAGTTTTTTGCTATTTATTTGACTACTGTTGGTCGTATCAAAATTCTGCAAAGTCCGCAAGAAAGCTCATGAAATTCTGCATAACTCTTGGAAGGTGCTGGCAAAATTTTGCACTAGGATGGTGGGAGGTTATATGAAGGTTATATAGGTAACAGTAGCATGGTGAAAAAGGTATATCTGAGTGAATATGAAGGAGGGAGGAGGCGCGGTAGGTCAAGGAAAGGTGGAGAGATATGGTGGATGAGAGGGTTGGAATTTGGTGAGGCTAGGGAACTGACAGGAGATCGAGCTGGCTGGATGAATGTTGTGAGAGGAAGTGCATGATCAGGGATTTGGCACCCCTTTTTAACATGGCAGCATCCGGATTGACTCTGTCGAAGCTACAGAACGTGGTGAATGTTTTTGGTGTATCTGATAGAGCCAGGATTCTGGGGGCTTGAATGATGAGTAAATGGAAGTGTGGCCCATTAGAGTGGGCAAATTTGGGCTGTCTGGACATTGCTATTCCTCACCCTGCCCTAGGGTGGGAAAGGAGGTCCAGATGATGATGATGATGAAGTTTTACTCCTGAACACTTTATTCTCACTGCATTTTTGTACTTTTACTGATCAGTTTGATGTGTTTTTATTAGCTTATCTTATAGTATAAACACCATTGAAGATGATGGTATATGACTTATACCAATATAACCAATTTCCAGTGCCATATTTGGCCATGGAATTTTTGGGGGGCCCCGGGGACAATCACTCGTCACAGATAACTGATTTTCAAACCGTCTTCAGTTTTTTTGTGGATTTTTGTTGACTACACTTGCTTTCTTGATGTTTAGGATTATTTTGGATAATCCTACGTGTTTTTTGATGTCTCAGTATGGCAGAATGACCATAAAGCAGTGCCAAAATTAGGAGGCGTACTGTACATACATTAGCGTATTTTCTTGGTGTATAGCATTACTTTGGATATTCCTATGTCCTATGTACTGTTTTGATGTCAAAATATGGCAGAATGACCAGAAAACTCTGCCAAAATAAGGAGGGTTACTGTACATACAGTAGTGTATAGGTTGGGTGTTTTTGGTTTTCAGTGTTTTTTCTGCTTGGTTTTCTTGGTGTTTAGCATTGCTTTAAATATTCCTATGTGTGTTTTGATGTCTAAATATGGTAGAATGACCGGAAAACACTGTCAAAATAAGGAGGAGTACTGTACACAGTAGTGTATAGGTAGGGTGTTTTTTGGTTTTCAGTGGTTCTTCTGCATGGTTTTCTTGATGTTTATCATTACTTTGAACATTTCTGTGTGTTTTGATGTCTAAATATGACTGGAAAACACTGCCAAATAAAGTATAGGTATGTACAGGTAGGTTAGGTATAGGTTGGAGGTTGAGTGTAGGTAGGGTCTGGGGTTACCGTACATACAGTAGTGTATAGGTTGGGTGTTTTTGGTTTTCAGTGTTTTTTCTGCATGGTTTTCTTGGTGTTTAGCATTGCTTTAAATATTCCTATGTGTGTTTTGATGTCTAAATATGGTAGAATGACCGGAAAACACTGTCAAAATAAGGAGGGGTACAGTACACAGTAGTGTATAGGTAGGGTGTTTTTTGGTTTTCAGTGGTTCTTCTGCATAGTTTTCTTGGTGTTTATCATTACTTTGAACATTTCTGTGTGTTTTGATGTCTAAATACGACTGGAAAACACTGCTAAATTAAGCATAGGTATGTACAGGTAGGTTAGGTATCGGTTGGAGGTTGAGTGTAGGTTTGTTTCGTTTTTGAAGGCTGCAACATGCTTGCATGCATCGGCCTTTTTGGATTGGAGTGTGTAGCATTTTATGACCGGATGCCCTTCCTGATGTCTACCAATGACCCTTGGGTGGATTCGATCCTCCGACCCAACGGCCAGAGCGGAGCGCTCTAACCCAGTGAGCCATGGAGGGTCTGGATATATATAGTAGAGGAATAGTGTTCATTTTCCAGATATTGCCACTACCCGGACATACCTTTGGCTCTGTTATGTCCGGATAAATGAGGGATTACGGTATATCTAAAAAATCAGGGTTGAATAAATGAGTGAATGAAAAAATCTGGTAAATTATTTTTTCTTTTTTTTTCTTTTTTCATTATAAAGATCGTTTATTCATTTATAACATATAGCAGTTGCATAACAATACAGTTACAGATAAGGGCGAGGGAATGAAATGTTTGGAAACATTTTATGATGTTGAGCCAGTCACTACTAGAGAGGCCGGGTGTCAGGGAGAAAATGAAAATGAGTCTATGGACACTAGGAATAACTATCGAGTCGATTATCACGAGAGAATCGACTTGTGAAATCAAGTGGCGATTTCACTTTTTTGCTGGCTTACTTAGCCAATTCTTTGGAGTTGAGAATTTATAGACTTTCTCAACAATACACAGCAGAGACTAAATGCTCAAGAGGGCTCTATTACTGTACTGTTGGCCTCTGAGAAAGTTAATTTACCCCTTAACATTCACAAAATAATGATAATAATATTAATAATAAACAGGATCTTGGCTGAGCCAAACTCCTAGCTGGCACAACGGATTTAGGAATTAATGCCAAGAGCTGGCCTAAAGTACCAGTCGTGATTAATGTAGGGAGTTGTGCTAACTTGGAGTAGCAAAAGTGCACTAAATATGTGGGGAAATCAAACACGACTGTTACATTTAACAAAGCTCAAGAAAACGAACTGTAAATTTATTAATTACAAGAAAATAAATTTATGTTACATGAATCTATTCAAAATCAAAGAAAGGGAAATGCACTCACTCAAGCACTCAGACAAATAGCTAAATAGCCTTAAGCCTAGGAAAAACAAAAGAAATACTAATCAGTAGAGGTGAGACCGCCGCTGCTATAGTCAATCACCAGGTTGGTGGAAGATTCGGGAAAACGCCGATACTGCAGGATGTTGGAGATCACTTGAAGAAATCTATCTGCGTTGGGTATAGCAAACCCGCTCTTTGTGACTGCTAAGGGACAACTGACTGTTTGAGTGTCCAACGTAAGGGACATGTGAAAGATGCGTGGCCAACTAACGGCCAGGGAGGCAAGTGCAAAGAAATGACAATTCGGAAATTATCGCTCAGAGGAATGCACTGTCTGTACATAAAGACAGTCTCGCGAGAGAATGGCGAAAGTTTTGAAAATTTGCTGCACATATAAGTACACGAGTGGACGGTTAAGAGAATTGCGAATTCTCACGGATTTCAAAACCATTCATCGTTCCTGCAAACCACCCGATGTCACGATTTACGATACATAATTTCACGATGTAGGAAATTCGTGACACCGGGTGTGGTCAGACTAAGATATTTCTGTTCTGTAAGCCATACAAATTTTTTTTAATAGAGCTGAAAGTGTCATTTTTTAACAAAAATCATTGCAGATGAATTCTACAACTTTCTCACAACAAACATTGACAAAATGTTTATACTGTATTTCTGTAACAAATCAACATTGAATAAATGAGTGAGTGATAAAATATGGTAATTTATTCTCTCTCTCCTTTTTTTTTTTCATTCATTACGAATATTATTTATTCATTTATAATGTGCAGCAATTTCATAACAATCTATCTATCTATCTATTGCCAGACGCCTCAATCCCGAACGGGGTGGCCACAAACAAATCGCCTCCATGTCACTCTGTCCCCTGCCATTTCACTACCACGCTCCCAACTCACACCCCCCTCTCTCATATACCTCTCCACTCCATCCCTCCATCTCATCCTCGGCCTCCCCCTCCCTCTCGCCCCCTCCACCTCACTCACATACACTCTCCTCGTCAATCTTTCACTCTCCATCCTCTCCACATGCCCAAACCACCTTAACGTGTTTCTCCTAACGCTTCCCATCACGTCCCCAACCACACCACAACGCTCCTTCACTTCCTCATTTGTTAGTCTGTCTTTCCATGTGACTCCACATGCTCCTCTCAAATAACTCATTTCCACTGCTCTCACTCTTGACTTCTGTCCTTCCGACAGGGTCCAAGCTTCACTTCCATATGTCAGAGTTGGTATCACAATACTGTCATGTAACAACTTTTTCACTTCCATGCTCACCTCCCTGTTTCTTATCACTGCTTTCAACGAACCAGCAACCTTCCTTCCCTGCTGTACCCTTTCGAGCACTTCACCCTCCAGACTACCATCCTTACTCATCACACTGCCCAAGTACATAAATTCACTCACATTCTCCATATCCTTCCCATCCCATCTCACTGTACACTCACTGGCTTCACTTCTCTCGAAGACCATCATTTTACTCTTCCCCACATTCACCTTTAGATCCCATTTCTTACACACTCTCCCAAACTCATCTACCAAGCCTTGCAGCTCCCCTTCGTCTTCACTCAACAACACAGTATCATCTGCAAACAACATTACAGGGAGTTTCCACACACTGCCCTCTCTCACTAGGGCCACTCCAACATCCACTGCCTGACCTTGTATCTCTTTTATAACCCCATCCATATACAGATTGAACAACCATGGAGACATGACACATCCTTGTTTCAATCCAACCTTCAAATGGAAAGATTCGCTCAGTTTGCCATCCACACGCACTGCAGCCTTAGCACCCTCATACATACTCTTCACTGCCTTCAACAACTTCCCATCCACTCCATATATTCTTAATACCTTCCACAAACCTTGTCTATCCACCCTGTCATATGCTTTCTCCAGATCCATGAAGGCTGCATACAACTTCTTGCCCTTCTCTAGAAACTTTTCCACTACGGATCTAAGAATGAATATCTGGTCTACACAACCTCTTCCCTTCCTAAAACCTCCTTGTTCTTCTCCAACTAATTCCTCAGTAATTTCCCTAACTCTGTCAATAAGTATCCTACCATATATTTTTCCTATTACACTGAGAAGGCAAATGCCCCTATGATTACCACACACTGCTTTTTCCCCTTTTCCTTTGTACAGAGGAATAATTATACCTGACTTCCAATCCTCTGGGACTCTACCCTCCTCCCAAGCCAATCTGCACACCTTCCACATCCATTCTATTACTATCTCTCCCCCATGCTTCAGCATTTCACCACACACTCCATCAATTCCTGGGGCTTTCCCCATTTTAACTTTCTTCATTGCTTCCACCACTTCCATCCTGGTGATTTCTTCCTCTCTTCTCACAACCCTCCTTCTCCCTGCCATTCCCCAGCCACTTATACTTGCATTACTTTCATTCTCTATGTTCAACAGTTCATTGAAGTGTTCTCTCCATCTGTTTACTTTTTCTCCCTTCTCCACTAGTAATCTACCATTTTTATCTTTCACACCCTCCACTTTGCACTCAAATTCCTTCCAAATTCCTCATCCACTCTCTTCTTACTCTCTCTTACTAATCTTTTCACCTCTCTCCTCCTCACTACATATAACTCTCTCGTCCGTCTCTCAGCTTCTTCGTTGCCCCTGTTTCTCATCCACTCATTATATGCTTTCTTCTTTTGTGCCACAGCCTCTCTCACCTCTTCGGTCCACCATGCTGTTCCCTGAACCCCCTTTCGTCTCCTCTTCACCCCACACACCACCTCTAATGCTGCACAGATTTCTTCTGTCAATACCTTGCACACACCTTCCACGTCCCCCATCTGCTCCAATCTATATTTACCCAATCGTTCCTCCACTTCCCTTCTATATTCGGCCTTTATTCCATCCTCTTGTAACTTTTCTACCCTCCTTGTAACAAATACTTCCTCCTGTCTTTCCCTTCTTCTCTTCCTCCATCTTGTTTGGATTCTGATTCTGGCCACCACCAAGTGGTGGTCAGAAAGTCCACTCCCCCAACCTCTATATACTCTTGCATCCATTATACATCTTCTCATCCTTTCATCCACACACACATAGTCAATCATTGCCTTCCGTTCATTCATTCCCCCGTCCTCTCTTCTCACCACTCGCCATGTATACCTATGGATCATTTTGTGCCTGAAGAGGGTATTGGCTATCACCAACCCCCTCCCAGCACAAATGTCCACTAAAGCACTGCCATTCTCATCCA
>JAGKTI010001912.1:17216-33241 GCA_018397915.1 Birgus latro | reverse complement strand
AGTTTCCAAACACTGCCCTCTCTCACTAGGGCCGCTCCAACATCCACTGCCCGACCTTGTATCTCTTTTATAACCCCATCCATATACAGATTGAACAACCATGGAGACATGACACATCCTTGTTTCAATCCAACCTTCAAATGGAAAGATTCACTCAGTTTGCCATCCACACGCACTGCAGCCTTAGCACCCTCATACATACTCTTCACTGCCTTCAACAACTTCCCATCCACTCCATATATTCTTAATACCTTCCACAAACCTTGTCTATCCACCCTGTCATATGCTTTCTCCAGATCCATGAAGGCTGCATACAACTTCTTGCCCTTCTCTAGAAACTTTTCCACTAAGGATCTAAGAATGAATATCTGGTCTACACAACCTCTTCCCTTCCTAAAACCTCCTTGTTCTTCTCCAACTAATTCCTCAGTAATTTCCCTAACTCTGTCAATAAGAATCCTACCATATATTTTTCCTATTACACTGAGAAGGCAAATGCCCTTATGATTACCACACACTGCTTTTTCCCCTTTTCCTTTGTAGAGAGGAATAATTATACCTGACTTCCAATCCTCCGGGACTCTACCTTCCTCCCTAGCCAATCTGCACACCTTCCACATCCATTCTATTACTATCTCTCCCCCATGCTTCAGCATTTCACCACACACTCCATCAATTCCTGGGGCTTTCCCCATTTTAACTTTCTTCATTGCTTCCACCACTTCCATCCTACTGATTTCTTCCTCTCTTCTCACAACCCTCCTTCTCCCTGCCATTCCCCAGCCACTTATACTTGCATTACTTTCATTCTCTATGTTCAACAGTTCATTGAAGTGTTCTCTCCATCTGTTTACTTTTTCTCCCTTCTCCACTAGTAATCTACCATTTTTATCTTTCACACCCCCACTGCCTTCGTTGGCACCCTGTCTAGCTCTCTTTACCTCCTTCCAGAACATTTTCTTACATTCCCTCCACTTTGCACTCAAATTCCTTCCAAATTCCTCATCCACTCTCTTCTTACTCTCTCTTACTAATCTTTTCACCTCTCTCCTCCTCACTACATATAACTCTCTCGTCCGTCTCTCAGCTTCTTCGTTGCCCCTGTTTCTCATCCACTCATTATATGCTTTCTTCTTTTGTGCCACAGCCTCTCTCACCTCTTCGGTCCACCATGCTGTTCCCTGAACCCCCTTTCGTCTCCTCTTCACCCCACACACCACCTCACATGCTGCACAGATTTCTTCTGTCAATACCTTGCACACACCCTCCACGTCCCCCATCTGCTCCAATCTATATTTACCCAATCGTTCCTCCACTTCCCTTCTATATTCGGCCTTTATTCCATCCTCTTGTAACTTTTCTACCCTCCTTGTAACAAATACTTCCTCCTGTCTTTCCCTTCTTCTCTTCCTCCATCTTGTTTGGATTCTGATTCTGGCCACCACCAAGTGGTGGTCAGAAAGTCCACTCCCCCAACCTCTATATACTCTTGCATCCATTACACATCTTCTCATCCTTTCATCCACACACACATAGTCAATCATTGCCTTCCGTCCATTCATTCCCCCGTCCTCTCTTCTCACCACTCGCCATGTATACCTATGGATCATTTTGTGCCTGAAGAGGGTATTGGCTATCACCAACCCCCTCCCAGCACAAATGTCCACTAAAGCACTGCCATTCTCATCCATCTCTGCAGGCACACCCCACTCACCAACCACTCCATCCACCTTCTCATTCCCTACTTTTCCATTCATATCTCCAGTCAGAAACACACTCTCATTCCTTTCAAACTTTTCCAAGCAGGCTTCCACATTTGTCCAAAACTCTTCTCTCACTCTACTTACACGATCTTGCGTTGGCGCATACACGCACACAATTGCCCACATTTGTAGTCCAACTTTCACTCTTACCCACACAATCCTTGACCCAACTGATCCATACTCTCTTACATTCTCCTTCCACCTGTTGCTCACAACAATACACACTCCCTCTTTCGCCCTCTCATTCTCACCCACTCCCGCGCATATACCCCATCCATATTCCCATTCTCTCACACTCTCACCTCGCCATTTAGTTTCAGTTATTCCACATATATCCACTTTCGCACTCTCAAGCACCTGTACAATCTCTCTCTCTTTCACCTCATCATTCATACCCCTCACATTCCAGGTCGCAATCTTAATCTCGTCCTTTGTCCATTCCTTTGTCGTCAACTTTTGGTCAGCAATTTCATAACAATACAGTTATCAATTATCAGCGAGTGAGAGTGTATGAGTGAGGTGGAGGGAGGGGGAGAGGGAGGGATGGAGTGGAGAGGTATATGAGAGAAGGGGGTGTGAGCTGGGAGCAGGGCAGTGAAATAGAGGGGGACAGTGCGGCATGGAGGCGATTTGTTTGTGGCCACCCCTTACAGGATTGAGTCATCTGGTGATAGATAGATAGACAGTTATCAGTAAGGGCAGGGGGGAAAGTTGAATGGAAACATTTTCCGATGTCACACACTTCACTGAGTGAGGGGTGTGTGGCATGTAAGGTCTGGGCCAGCCCGTGGGGGTCATGCAGTACTCGGAAGCGGTTTGACGCAGGCTGTGTAGAAGAGTTCGAGAGGGTTAAAGTTGCTCATGATTTGTGATAAAATTTATTTTTGTCAGTTTTTTCTAGTGTTTTTAATGTTTCAGTCACAAACCTGAAGCATCTCTTGCTTAAAGTTATTTCACAGCAAGGAGCAGTTTGCCTTCACATATAGGCTTGACTGTAATTTGCAGAGCTTTCAGAATATGCAAAATTTGATCATGAAGATTTTGGGGAAGTTAGTTGGAGAGTGAAAGACAAAAATGGTAGATTACTAGTGGAGAAGGGAGAAAAAGTGAGCAGATGGAGAGAACACTTTGAGGAATTGTTGAACAAAGAGAGTGAAAGTAATGCTAATATAAGTGACTAAGGAATGACTGGGAGATGGAGGGATGTGAGAAGAGAGGAAGAAATCAGTAGGATGGAAGTTGTGGAAGCAATGAAGAAAGCCAGAATGGGGAAAGCCCCAGGAATTGTTGGAGTGTGTGGTGATATCCTGAAGCATGAGCGAGTGATAGTAGTAGAATGGACGTGGAAGATGTGCAGATTGGCCTTGGAGGAAGGTAAAGTCCTGGGGGATTAGAAGTCAAGTATAATTATTCCCCTGTACAAAGGAAAAGGGGAAAAAGAAGTGTATGGTAATCACAGGGGCATTTGTCTTAGTGTAATAGGAAAAATATATTGTAGGATACTTATTGACAAAAGTTAGGGAAATAACAGGAATTAGTTGGAGAAGAACAGGGAGGTTTTAGGAAGGGAAGAGGTTGTGTAGATCAGATATTCATTCTTAGGTCATTAGTGGAAAAGTTTTAGAGAAGGGAAAGAAGTTGTATGCAGCCTTCATGGATTTGAAGAAAGCATATGACAGGATGGATAGACAAGGATTTTGGAAAGTGTTAAGAATACATGGAGTGAATGGGAAGTTGCTGATTGCCGTGAAGTGTATGTATGAAGGTGCTAAGGCTGCAGTGCATGTGGATGGTGAACTGAGTAAATTTTCCTTTTTGAAGATTGGATTGAAACAGGGATGTGTCATGTCTCCATGGTTGTTCAATATGTAAATGGATGGGGGTATAAAAGAGATACAAGGTAGGGCAATGGATGTTGAAAGTGGCCCTACTGAAATGGGCAGTGTTTGGAAACTCCCTGTACCGTTGTTTGCTGATGATACTGTGTTGTTAAGTAAAGACAAAGGGGAGCTGCAAGGCTTGATGAATGAGTTTAGGAGAATGTGTAAGAAACAGAATCTAAAGGTGAATGTAGAGGAGAGTAAAGTTATGGTCTTTGAGAGAAATTAAGTCACTGAATGTACAGTGAGGTTGGATGAGGAGGAAATGGAAAATATGAGTGCATTTAAGTACTTGGGTAGTGTGATGAGTAAGGATGGAAGTTTGGAGCGTGAAGTGCTTAATAGGGTACAACAAGGAAGAAAGTTGGGTGGTTCTTTGAAACCAGTGATAAGAAAAAGGGAAGTGAGCATGGAAGTGAAAAAGTTACTACATGACAGTATTGTGATACCAACTCTAATGTATGGACCTTGTTGGAGGGACACAAGTCAAGAGTGAGTGAAGTGGAAATGAGTTATTTGAGAGGAATATGTGGAGTAATATGGAGAGACAGACTGACAAATGAGGAAGTGAAGGAACGTTGTGGTGTGGATGTGGATGTGATAAGAAGCATTAGGAGAAACACATTGAGGTGGTTTGGCCATGTGGAGAGGACGGAGAGCGAGAGACTGACGAGGAGAGTGTATGTGAGTGAGGAGGAGGGTGGGGGAGAGTGAGGGGATAGCTGAGGATGAGATGGAGGGATGGAGTGGAGAGGTATATGAGAGAGTGGGAATATGAGCTGGGAGCTGGGCAGTGAAATAGTGGGGGACAGGGAGATATTGAGGCGATTTGTTTGTGGCCACCCGTTATCGGATTAAGGTGTCTGGCAATAGATAGATAGAAGATTTTGAAAATGAGAAAAATAACAAGATAGAATGTTTTACAAAACTTTTACTGGTTCTCCTTGTGTCAGATTTTTTCATCATGTGGGAGAGATCTAGATGACTATGATAATGATGACGATGATGGTGACGACAGTGATGATGATGATGATGAATGTTTTGCCTGCAGATGAATGTAGTGTATCAGTTGCTTCAGGCCAAGAAGCGAGAGGCAGAGCGTCTTGAGCAGCAAGGCAAGGTCAAGTATGAGTATGATTCGGATGAAGACACTGAAGGGGGAACCTGGGAGCATAAGAGGTGAGTTATTAAGCCCATTAGGACTGTAGGAGCCCCAGGCTAGGCTTCTATAATCAGAGCTGATCCTTGCCATTTGGGGGACCCTATGCTTTGGGGAAGGAAGGGGGCAGAAAATTTTGGAAATATTCAGTAGAGTGACTGAAACTGAATTTTCTGCCCTCTCATGGAAGTTAAAAGGAAAACTTAAATGTTTGAAATTCTCTGAAAATATTATTTTGGTATTTACTTTCAGAATAAGAAAAATGAATCAGTGATACATGAATGGACTCATGGGTAAAAATTGAAAAAGAAAAAAAAGGAAAAGAAATATAGTACTACTGGGATAGATTCTAGTGTAAATAATGGGGTTTGCAGCTAGGTCACGTATCTGCCTCGGGGAAGATGGATGTCCATGCCCTGCATAGGCCAGGGTCGCCCATGGGCAAGGTGTAGCATCTGTTAGCCAATGAAAAAGGTAGTAGGCAGGTGGTAACCCTCATTCTGGGAGTGTTGTGGGAACAAGGTCCGGTAGCTGGCCTTGCATAGCAATCCCAGTTGGGGAACTTAACCACATCTGGTCAGAGTCCAGGCTGAGACCACTACTTATGTACAGCCTATCTTCGATGCACAACTCATCTTCTTAGGGGCTATGCCTGCTCCATATTCCCTGCACCTTGCCATGCAGAAGAACCATTTTCTGACCCTGGCGAGACACTGTCTGCTGCAGGAAAGCAGTTGCTTCCATGTGGTTGTTGGGTTTGCTCCGACAGGTAGACGAGGGTAGAGCAACAGCAGCCCTGTTTATACCTACTGCCTTCCTGTGACTGTACCATTAAGCACTTTCTCTTTAAGTCTGTTGTTCAGATAATTTTCATAATAGCACTCATGTGTTTCTTAACCTTCAGTGTCAGGGTTTCTAATTTTCACATTTTGTCTAAAAATGTTTCCTTTGTGCAGCTTTGCACACCCAACAAGCGTGATTTTTTCTTTCTTTCTTTCCTTTGTGAGTCCAGGTCTGGTCATTTCCCTAAGGCCCAGCAGTTCTCCTTCATACTGCAATCCTATTTGGTGATTTGTTCAATTGAGTGACAAGCCAAATGGTTTCCTGTACACCAGGAGACCATTTACTATGCTGGGTGGTAACCACATAACCAAATTATGGTGCCTAGTGGTTTAGTGGGTAATTAAGGCACCCCAGTCAGATTGAGCATGGGTGGGTTTATATCCAAGGGATGGTTGGGGTTTATTTCTCACATGATGCCACTCAGGATGAGTGAGACTGGTCTGTCTCATCTTAAATGTCAGGACCAACTTGCCTAGCCCTATGCTTCTGCACTCCTCATGGGGCAACACAGGTATGGATGATGAATGAATGATAATTGATATGTATATCTCATCATCATCATCATCATCATCTGGACCTCCTGTCCCACCCTAAAATGAGGTGAGGTAGGGTCCAAAGAGCTAGAAGAAAAACTGTTAGAATGAGAACTTATCTGTTTTTGGGTGGGTGGGTGGGGGAAATTGGTAGCCTTCCCTGTCATTATTTCCTTCTTGTCAGACGTGCAATAGAGATGCAGGAAACGCATGCCAAGGCGGCAGAATTGACCACCATGGGGGAGGGCAAGCACCATATCGGGGACTTTCTGCCTCCTGATGAGTTGGCCAGGTTCATGGAGAAGGTATGTATGTGTTAGGTATTTGCAGCACAGTATATTCTCTTTATCTCTTTTTCCTTGGCAGTACCATGGGGGAGGCGGTGGCCGGATCGGTAGAGAGTTGGCCTGCAGTCCTAATGGACCCAGGTTCAAATCCTCACTGGGGCAGGGAACAGTTTAAGGATTTGAATTTCTTGAAAAGCAGACTTTACTGATCTACCAAACGACCCGCCGGCATGTCGTAAAAGTACCCCCGCTAATACCAATACACCAGTCCTGTATGAGACAGCCCTAGCATGTATTCAATACGGACGGTGGGTGTTAACGCCGAAGTGGTGACATGTGGAGGTGTATGGATGTAGGAGGACTACTGGGCCTTGATAATGGGCTGTAAAGCCTATGCCCAGAGTTGGTCACAAAAAAAAAAAAAAAAAAAAAAAACAGCTCCCCATCTCTTTATCCACACCAGTACCATGCAGCCACATTTTCTTTCTGATTCACCATCTTTTCTTAGTACCATGTAATCACATACTCATACTGGCTCACTGTTTCTTGACCTTCACTGGGACCATGTAATCACTTTTATTTGTCAACCCACCTTCCCTTCAGTACTGTTCCATCACATTTTCTTACCAACTCTATCACCTCCATCCCTGCCAGTACCGTGCCATCAAGGAGGGGCGTGACCCAGATCTGTCAGACTACCAAGACCACAAGCTGACGGAGGAGAACGTTGGGTACCGCATGTTGAAGAGTATGGGTTGGACTGAGGGCATGGGACTGGGTGCAGAAGGCAAGGGAATCACTGCACCTGTTAACCAGTGAGTTTCACCCCCCTCCCCCCCCTCCTTCCATAACCAGATACTGTACATTAATCCTGTAAAAGGTGGCCACCAAAAAAATGCCTGCATATCATCCTGTCCTCTGCCATTTTACTGTTAGAAAATGCAAGTTAGGTACAGCAATTGAGTACAGCTAGGATGCAGCCATGGAAATCTCAGGTGTCTCAGTGCCACCAATTGGTTGCTTGTTTTTTTTACCTGATGCAAAGAAGGAATAATAGGCTAGAAGCCCTCAGAGTTGTTCTTTCCAAAAAAAGACTAGACAAAAGAGAATAAAATCAAGATTTTTTTTTTAGATGCCTGAACAGAGTTGACTTGCATACATGAAGGACTGAGATTATTGCTTAACTCATGCATTCGAGTTATACAGAAAAGGGGTGAGAGTGTGCTGCCAGATTGGCACTATGAGCTTGACCCAGCAGGAGGAGGATATAAGCAGTTAGGCAGAGCAGAGACCATTGAAGTAGCGACAGTAAAGAGATAAAGTGCCTCATATCCGATGGTAGTCTGCCGTTAATGATTGTGATAGACGATACAGTTTTACATCATTTACTCCTCTCTGGAGGACTAAGGCATTTCTCCTGTTTAGGTGATTAGGAGATGTTGAGAGAATAGACGTGGATATTTTGGTGAGGTGTAGAAGCATAGAGGTACCAGGCTATCAACAGAGAGGTGTACGCTTATCTTATATCCAGAGGTATTACCAGAGAGCTGGCACAGAACAGAGCAAGGCTGAGGAGAACTGTTAGGTGAACAGCCATAAATATGATTACTGGATGCTGCAGTAGACTGTATTACCTGTACAGGAATGGTCGGTCTGAGAGCCAGGGCCTGGGTGTGGATCGGCCAGACTCTCTCGCTGAGGAGGATGACGAGTACGATGCATACAGGAAGCGCATGATGTTGGCATATCGATTCAGACCAAACCCACTGGTGTGTAGATAATCCTGTAGATTTTAATAACTTGATGGTGCTTGTGAGAGATGCCTTCATGCAGTGGCGCTGATATAACCAGGTGACGCTACCTGGCACACAAACATCCTTGAACTTCCTCCCATCACCAGGAAGGGAATGGTCGACTGCAGAAGACAAACTTCAGCTTGCAGTCCACCGAGTCCAAATTTATATGAGCCTGAGGGCACAGCAACTGTGAAAATATATAATTTAAGTCAAGGATCATCTAGACATGAGAGAGACACAAATTCTTGCCGTAGCCTCCACAAACCCACACCATCCACTACACTACATGGAAGCACATCCACACACACACAGCAAGGAACATCAGAACGTCACCCAGCACACAATATCACACATGGATACACTACTCTCAACTCTACCCTGTTGCCCATCTCAAACTAACTTCCAGAGGCATATCCACGCTCAAATCATTCACTGTTACATTCAGTCACTCAGATACAACACACAGCTGCATGCTTGGCCTCCTGACATCCACCCTTCTGAATCCTACCTCCCTTGTGAGGACAGGATCTACCTGGCCAGGCTGAGATGTCGACATCATCCAGCCCTCTTGAGTTATCAAAAGAGGCTGGATGGCTCTGTTGCTGATGCCTGTCCAGGATGCAACACAGCACCCCATACGATTAAGCGCATTATGGAAGACTGCGTTGCACACAGTTTCCTGCACCAACAGCACAACATACACTTCTTGAGAGCTGTGTGGGAAAGCCATGTCTCAGCCATGGCCTTCTGTAGGGACTTGGGGCTGTTCGGCCAGACTGCCTGGGGAACAACTACTACTGCTGCATATAATTATCAAAATATTAATTCCTGGAATTTTGTCAGGACCATCATGGCTCACAAACCACCCAGGCAGTGCGTATTTTAAGTTAGGGAAGTGTTCGAACTTCCAATATATCACCACTTTTCCCTTACAAATCAGCTTTATAGGTAGCAATGGTAATATTTAAATTGCTGAAAAATACTGATGACGTTCCATACAACAGTAATACTTGTATAAATTTAATTATTTTTTTTACAGAATAACCCAAGACGAGCATACTACTGATGAACAAGAAACACTTTTTATTTTTTCATTAGTGTTTAGGTAAGTGAGTGACCTGTTCTGATTGTGTTTGCAAGATAGTAGTTTTAGGTCCATAATTGTTTGATTGAATAAAGGATTTGTAAAGATTGATTATTTTTAAAAGTTGTAAGTGTATAAATGAGGAAATATGTATATGAAAAGAATGATTATGTTTGAAAGTTGTAAGTGTATAAGTGAGGAAATACTGTATGTACAGTAAACCCTCGTTAACTCGTGGTAATTGGGTTCCAACCCTCCACGAGTTAGCATTTTTACAAGTTAATGGGGTTCCCCCCCCCACTCCCTCCAAAACACATTATACAATACAATACTGTACATTGAGGAAGAAATAAAAGTGAAACTAATAGAACCTTACCTTGTTTTGGTACTGCAGGGAAGTTTTCAAGCTTGGAGGAGGCCTATGGCAGGGTGAAGAGGTGGATTGGGGGGCTGTATGTCACTTTTCTGAACACTTTTATAATAAAAACACTAAACACTTTGAGCACTTAGACTACACACACTTAGATTACTATACAGTAGTGTACTATACACTGTAAATGAGTTGATTTTTTAATTTTATTTTCCATGACTGCACTGCATAGTTGACCCTCATGCGGTGTGGTGCGGTGAGGATCTGTCCCTTCTCCCCGTTGGGGCTAAGATGCAGATGAATGTGTATAAGTGGATGAGTAAATTGGTAGTGTGTTGACCTGTCACAGCTACTTCCCTTTTCTTGGGGGAAGCAGCCTAGGTATACAGTACGCGCGGAAAGTATTGACGTTTTTTTGCCGACATCATTCTTTTTCGCGTTAAGTGAAGTAGGGTCAATACTACCCTCCCCTGTGATGCAAAATGAGCTGACGCTTTTTCAACGGGAGCTGGCAACCCTGCTTGATAGGTTTGGCACCACAGGAGCAGGCTCAGTAATGTTTGGGCAGCCACAGGAGGAGGATTGTCTCTGTGTGTGATGCACCACGAGGGCATGTTTTGACTCAAATAACACAGTTATTTGGTTACCTACCACATTCTCATCATGCCTAAAGTAACCACAAGCAAGGACAAACGTGTGGAAGTGATTACTTTATACAAAGCTGGCCACAAACTCCCATTTATTGCAAATCAGATGGTGTTAGACTGAGGACAGTGCAGAGACTGGTGAAGCGGTTCAAGGACAGTGGGGAGGCCATTCCTCCCACTCCACTTCCCAAGCCTGGGAGACCTCGTAAGACAACCTTCAGGACCCGTCAGCTGATCTCAAGGCAAGTTAGCAAGGATCCAAGGCTAACAGCACGGGATTTAAAAGAAAAGAACCCACAGTTGCTGGCAGATGTGTCTGTCAGAAGTGTGCAGCAGCTGTTGCATGACGATCTGGGCTACAGGAGTTTTTGTGCTCGTAAAAAACCACTGCTAACTGCACTTCAGAAGAAAAAGAGAGTAAATTTTTGTAAGAAATATCTTGCCTGGAGTGAGAAGCAATGGAAAACTGTGCTTTGGAGTGATGAGTCAACATTTACTGTCACTGGTACCCCTTCATCACGAGTGTACCGCAAACCAGGCAGTGACCCCCTGGATCCTAAGTACACTTCCAAGTTTGTTAAATACCCAGCCTCACTCATGGCTTGGGGCTGCTTTACATATTATGGTGTTGGTGAGTTGGTAATTCTACCTGCAAATGAAAAAGTGAACCAGAACAATTATTTGGAGCTCTTATGTGATGTTTTAAGTGACTCTTTTGATAAAACCAAGGCAAGAGTATTTATGCAAGATTCTGCCCCTGCACATGTTGCAAAGTCAGTGAAACAGTGGCTAACAGACTGTGAGGTTCCCTTTATTCGAGATTGGCCCGGAAACAGCCCAGATATCAATCCCATTGAGAATTTATGGGCGCACATGAAGCGGCAGCTGCGTAGTATGGACACATCATCTTTGCCTAAACTTGAGGCTGCAGTCAAGCAGCTATGGAGCAGTTTTAGTCCATCTGTTCTGCAAAACTACGCCATCAGTCTCCCCAGACGCCTTAAGAAGATAATAAAGGTGAAGGGGAATGCCAGTAAATACTAAATTCAATGGTGAGTGTTAATTTATTTGTTTCTCCTTGCTAACCACAAGAATGTTTTCTTTTTTTTAAGATGGCGTCAACACTTTCCGCGCCTACTGTATAGATAGATAGTTGATAGCCTCTATGAGTTATCCCGAATTACGAAATATTGAGGTACGAATTAATGAGGGTTTACTGTATATGAAATTTTGAATGAGAATGATTGTCTATGGGAGTCATTTTGGTGTCCGTAAGTGTTTAAATGAATAGGGGAATGTGTATGTGAAATTGTGAACTAAATTGAAAGTGCAAGTCCACAATGAGTAAGAAAATGTGTACATGAAATTGTGGACAGGAATAACTGTGGTTGCAGTTCATTTTAAAGTCCATTCATATTTGAATTGAGCAAAGGAATGTGTCTGAAATTTTCAACAACAATCATACTTGCAATTTGTTTATAAGTTTGTGAATATTGGAATTAATGAGTAAGTGCATGTACAGTCAAATACTAAAATACAGTTGCCTCTCCTGCCTCTTTCATTGATAAATTCATAGATAATTGAATAACATGTAGTGGATAAAGGTGCATATTATCGCCCATAGATGGATGGTGATACATCCCTCAGTCCAATACATTACATCCAAGTGTCCATCAGTCCATTCATGAGAGAGAGGCAGGAGAGATAAGTGACTTTTCTATATGACTGTACACATGATTTTGTTTGATGGTACTAGAAGAAGTCTCAGACAAAGATAGCATCCAATTAACAAAACGTATGAATGCTTTGTACAATTATAGATATTGATATCAAATACTACCGAGTACATCATTAGAAGCCTACAGATTTCACTTATTTGATATTAATCGTCATCATCATATCATCATCATTATCATCATCATCGTCTAATCCTGCAGTGCCCCATTAGGAGCGCAGGGCTAGGGAAGTTGGTCCTGACATTAAAGATGAGAGAGACCAGCTTCACTCATTCCACAGTGACATTATGTGAACAGTAAACCCCAACCACCCCTTGGATATAAACTGACACAGGCTGAATCCAGTTGGAGTGCCTTAATTACCCACTAAACCACTAGGGGCCATAGTTTGGTTATATGGTTACCACCCAGCATAGTAAATGGTTTCCATTTGGCTTGTCACTCAGTGTAGAGTCACCCATAGACAGAAAGAAAGAGGAAAGAAAGAAAGAAAGAAATATGAGGAAGAATGGAAAGAAAGAAGGAAGAGAGGAAAGGGCAGCTACCCCAGAGCAGCACTACATCGAGTGAGTGGATGGTGAGTGCCTCCACCTACCACTTTTTGATAATGATCTTTCTGTGAATTCATACAGTATCTTTGAATTAGCTATTATATTGCTTTATTTGGTGCTGAAGAGAGACACCTTCATGTGGTGGCACCAAAATAACTGAGTGGCTCTTCTGGCTGGTTATGTAAATGATCTTTGGCTCTCCCCCAGTTCTCCAAAAGGAGGATGGTAGTCTATAGGAGAAGGCAGCTTCAGCCTGCAGTCCACCGTGTTCACATTTCGGATGAACCTGGGACTACGGTTATTATACAACCACTGTTATAAAATTTTGTCCCTCAGTAATTTTAATGCATTTACAGTTGATGAGAGTACTGTATATTTATTTAGTCATGCAACTTTCAAACAGCTAATGGATTAGAGGAATAAGCACTTACATTGTACTGTGTTCTAAGTAGAATTTTGTGTTGACATTTTAAAAGATTCTTGGATACGGATTACTCTCCGTATTTGCTGTATTAATGTACATATTGGGAACTATACAGAAAAGTTGACAATACAAATTAATGCCATATTTTGATAGGCTTGTTCTCTGGTATATACAGGGTGGCCTGTAAATAGCACTCCAATAGAAACTTGCCTGATTAATTTTGTGTAGTGGGAGTGGCTCAGTCTGCGCATGGGGATTTGGTAAAAGGAGTAGTAAAGGAATATACAGAGGGAGGTGGTGGCTCAATCGGTAGAGAGGTGGCTTGCAGTCCTAACGGACCCAGGTTCAAATCCCCGCTGGGGCAGGGAACAGTTTAAGGATTTGAATTTCATTAAATCAGGCTTTACTGATCTACCAGAAGACCCGCCGACATGTCGTAAAAATACCCCCGCTAATACCAACACACCAGTCCTGTATGAGACAGCCCTAGCATGTATTCAGTAGGGACAGTGGGTGTTAGCGCTGAAGTGGTGACATGTAGAAGGTGTATGGTATGTAGGAGGACTGCTGGCCCTTGATAGCAGGCTGTGAAAGCCTATGCCGAGGGTTGGGGGAAAAAAAAAAAAAAGGTTAAGCACTGGTAATGCTGAGTAAGCTGTTGCCACAACTTGTGAGAAACTGCCTGATGAATTGAAAGTGGAATGGTATATATGGACCACCCTTTGTTTGAAAAGTGGTCATAACCAGGCCATAGCTGCATGGGACTCTGCCTCACTGACATCTCCCTCAGGCTGAATAGTGCAGTATATTCAAGGTTACAAGAATGAAAAGGCTAAATATGTTATACTGTAATAGTGAAGGAGATATTAGTATCTTGCGTATCTTTTATATCTTTTTGACATTGCTTTTGTTGACACAGACAAAATAAAAGTCAATATTATACTCCTCTTAGGGTATAGACAACTCTGATATCCTATTCCAGCAAATGTCAGATATATTTTCCTGTTATACAAGCATCCTTTAGGTTTATCGTTCAGGTAGAGTCATCTATGTCTATTACAAGGCTACCTCAGGTGAGTGGTTGGTGGATGGTCCCACTTACCAAATAAGTAATATGAAAGATATGTCAGTATAGTGAATGAGTTAAATTGAGTAATATTTTTTCATCAGTTAAACTGAGTAATATTTTGTCATCATCATCATCATCATCTAATCCAGTGTTGCCCATGAGGAGCATAGAAGCCCTGGGCTAGGTAAGTTGGTCCTGACATTTAAGATGAGAGGGACCAGCCTCACTCATCCCTGAGTAGATTACGTGAGCAATAAACCTTAACCACCCCTTGGATATAAGTCTGCAGTATTATGTATGACTCAAAGCTGTAGCCACTGGAGTGTGCATTTGTAAGGTAGAATATTATTTTTGAACTTAAGGAAAGACTGAGGTAAGGCAAGTACTCCAGTGTATTTTTATTACGTTGATTATGTATTGTAAGCCGTTTAGAAACAAAGTAAGTTTTTATAATACTGTACTGCATAGTACTGTATTATTTTCTTAACATTTTTAGCATTAGAGAGGGACATCATGTAGTGGCACCAGTATAACTACAGACATACCCCAGTTTCCTTCTTATCCCTCAGAAGGAGGACAGTGGACTGTAGGAAAAGTGAATCTTCAGCTTGCAGTCCACTAAGTTCACATCCAGATGAACCTGTGGCTACAACTAGCCTTTTGTATAAAACTGTGGTAGATTCAGTCATGTTTAATTTTTTTAAGCATCATAGAATTGAAGGTAGAATGCTTGTGCAGAGGTGGTCTATGCAGATGTAGATAGCTCCTTGAGGTTGGGGATGTCTTGTTGTTATTCTTTCTATTTCCTGATTATTTTATTCAACTATGAGAGGGCATCATGTGTATCCATTGTTGCTCTGCTTCCCCACACGAGGCCAACTAACCTTTCCTTCCTGGTTTTTCCTGGTTCTACTCCTCCCTTATGTGGAACAGATCTATTTCCCCATGGACCTGTTCAGCTGCTATGGAGGGGCAGAACATACCTATTCCCCCATCACCTATTTATGCCACTTGTGGGGACATACCTATTCCCCTGTAGACCTACTATCCCTTCAAGAAGCCCTTCTTATTCTTGATGGGGCAATATTCCTCCTATGGCAAGATTCAAATGTTGCTATCTCTCTCTCTGTCAGTCTATTGCCAGACGCCTTTTTCCCATAAGGGGTGGCCACAAACAAATCGCCGCCACGTCGCCCTGTCCTCTGCCATTTCATTTGCCCTGCTCCCAGCTCACACCCCCTCTCTCATATACCTCTCCACTCCATCCCTCCATCTTATCCTTGGCCTTCTCCTCCCTCTCCCCCCCTCCACCTCATTCACATACACTCTCCTCGTCAGTCTCTCACTCTCCATCCTTTCCACATGGCCAAACCACCTCAGTGAATATTTCCATGATGGGCCTATTTCCTCTTCATGGAATGGCTTACTTTTTGTCACCAAGGACTTGCTGTATTTTCCGTGGCCTATTTATCAGTGAACCTGTTATCCCGTACCCAACCACTTATCACCATTCCACATATCCAGCATGTTACTTACACACACACACACACACACACACACACACACACACACACACACACAAATACATCAGCTGAATTACACGCACACCGTCTTGTTATGTAATATTGTGGGCTATAGAAGCTCTGCCACTTCTCAACTCATCATGGTCGTGGAAGAAATTGTATTATATTTTTCTCCCGTCTTCTTCTTTCTTCCCCCCTTTCCCTCTTTGAATTTGAATATGAACTTTCCTCTTCCTATCTTCTTTCTTTCTTCCCTCCACTCTTTTCCTTCCATACCTCCTCTCTCTCTCTCTCTCTCTCTCTCTCTCTCTCTCTCTCTCTCTCTCTCTCTCTCTCTCTCTCTCTCTCTCTCTCTCTCTC
>JAGKTI010001911.1:55458-74580 GCA_018397915.1 Birgus latro | reverse complement strand
TGTGTGTGTGTGTGTGTGTGTGTGTGTGCAAGCGTGCATGTGTGTGAATGCATGCTTGTTTATATACTGTTTTTACTGCATGGTATATATATTCATGGACAAACTTTAGGCAACAAAATGAAACACTATCCCTACTCTACAATTAATATATCAGATCAGTGATGTCCTATGCCACCCCAGCATGGACCTCCATCCTGTCTAACATCCACAACAGTGCCATGCAGACCACACTGAACAAGGCTGTATGCATCATCATTGGCTGTGTCAATACCACTTTCACAGCTCACTTATACTTTGAAATCTAAATCCTCCCTGTTAGAGATCTTGACATGAGAGGTACAGTCACTCATAAAAGTTCATGGGGGTCTGTGTGTGTGTGGGCCTCTGCACTGTCTGCAGTCCCCACCCCTTTCTAGACAGCGAGTCTGTATAGCGAAGTGACGACGCAAACACCCATATTCACGGCAGAACTGTGACGATGTAATAAAGTAAGAAAGGATTGTGTTTGTCAATTATATGTTATCGGTAGTCATAATCAGTTCAGTGTTGTATATCTAAGTTTTCATTAAGGAAGTGAGCAGTGACGACGGTAGTGCAGGTCGAGATGCAGTTGAATCATTTCGAAAATTTGCTTCGTATCCACATGAATAATGTTGTAAGCCATTAAGAGCTGAACGCACACAATATCGAACATAAATGTTGTATAGCATATCTTAGTCACATATGCCTCCATATAACCAGTGAAAAACACATCTGAATGATAGGTAATAAAACATTCTAAGCTGACCAAGACTCGAAACAATGAACAGTGAAGCAGTTTGAGTTGGCCAAAGTCGTAATGGAACAGCCTCGAGTCAGGAGTTAAGTTCCCGCTATGCTATGGTATATGAGGATACGAAATCCTCACTGTGCAGTCATTTGATGTCGACCAATTACTCTCTATATAAATACAATACGTCAGATCGCAATACATTGTCCTGCATCTCGACCTGCACTACCGTCGTCACTGCGCACTTGCTTAATGAAAACTTAGACATCGAAAGGGTTCTAACCTTCATATCTAATCCTACAACACTGAACTGATTATGACTACCGATAACATATGACTGACAAACATAATCCTTTCTTGCTTCATTACATCAAGTCCCAGCTCTGCCGTGTGTATGGGTGTTTGCGTCGTCACGTCGTTATACGATTCGCCGTATAGAAATGGGTGGGGATTACACAGGCCCACACACACACACGGACCCCCACGAACTTTTATGAGTGACTGTACACTGTTCTTTGCAACAGCCTGTGCTAACACACAGCATCATTGTCATTACATGAAGAGTCATGAAGTACAAGTAGACACATCACCAGACCCTCTCTAGTAACATCCTACTTCCAAACACCCCAACAATAGCAGTGAAGAAACATCTACTTCCATCCAGCCATCATCCAATCCTACATTGCCCCATGAGGAGCATAGGAGCCCGGGGCTAGGCATGTTGGTCCTGACATTTAAGATGAAAGTGACCAACCTCACTCATCCCTGAGTGGTATTACCTGAGCAATAAACCCCAACCATCCCTTAGATATAAACCTTCACTGGCTCAATCTGACTGGAGTGCCATATTTACCAACAAAATCACCAGGCACCATAATTTGGTTATATAATTACCACCCAGTGTAGTAAATGGCTTCCTGGTTTACATTGAATGGCTTGTTACTCAGTGTAGTCACCCATAGGCGGAAGGAAGTGGAAAGAATGAAGGAAGGAAAGACAGAAGAGGGAGTGTAAAGTCACTCATAGGCAGAAGGATGAGGAAAGAATGAAGTAAAGAAAGACAGAAGAGGAAGGAAGGAAAGAAGGAAGGAGGAGAGGAAAGGGCAGACACCCGAGAGTAGCACTACATTGAGTGAATGGATGGTGAGTGCCCCTACCTACCACATACAGTACATCTACATACTTAATGCATATGCTGGACAGTATAACACCTTGATCAGAACACTATACTAGAAACCCTCTCCTAAAATCTGTCCATCAGAGGTGTCTTTAAACTGAGCTGTTTGGGTTCACCCACCTGGGCTTGAATCAGGATATCACCCAGTCCCCTTCAGTTACCAGCTTAGATCTGTGTTGGGTTTAATTGCATATAACATGTGTCCCGCTTGTAAAATAAGTGTACACAATGTAACCCATATTATGGAGCACTGCACAGCTCATGCTCCACCAAGATACAGACACAACATCAGTGGTGTAGGTACCCTATTGGATGACCTCATAAGGGCAATTGCTTACCTGGTATCAGTGGGTCTGTTGAGCCAAGCATGACTGGAGAAACAACAACAGCAACAACTTTGTATTTTCTTCATGTTCTTCCTTTCTTTCCAGGGTATTAAACACTCAGATGCCAAGTGACCTGACCAATGTGCTGGCTGCACTTCCCCTTAACTCCAATAAGGTGAGTCACACTGGATCACTCAGGTGAGTAATACATAGTTTTTCCAGATATCTGGTTTCCCTTATTCATTTAACTGATTCATCCATCCATTCATTATTGAGTGCTTTATTGCCCCATCAGGAGCATAGAGGTTCATGGCTAGTCTACTCAGTCCATTCACTAGAGGTGAAAATAACCATTTTCTTGTCCCCACTCTTCTTTGCATAATAGTTTCGTTCATTTTCAATGTCTGTTGTATTATATACTTGCAGGAAGGTGAAATCCTGGAAGAGCGGAGAGTCAAGTATGCTCTACCCACTGGTGTCCATCTTTCCACTCTTCACCTTCCCACCAAGACCCATGCCATCCTCCGCCAGCATCAGCCTAAGGTAATGCTCACACTCTGCTTCCCCTCCACCTCTCTGCCTTCCTTCATTCATGCAAAGTAGCCACTGTCCTTCATTCTTTTCAATTTCCTTTGCTGTGTTAGCCTTGGCATCTTTATTATCTTTATTCATCTTTGGAGCCACCTGTCCACCTGTCTTCATTCATGCTGCATAGTCATTGTCCTGCATTCTGTGCATTTTTCCACTCTGCCATTTTCTTCTACGTACTTGTCATTTTTAGTGTACAGAGACCATTTCCATCCTTCATTTCACACACACACACACACACACACACACACACACACATCTAATCCAATATTGCCTCATGAGGAGCTTAGGAGCCTGGGGCTAGGCAAGTTGTTCCTGACATTTAAGATGAGAGTTACCAGCCTCACTCATCCCTGAGTGGCATTACGTGAGCAATAAACCCCAACTATTCCTTGGATATAAACCAACACAGGCTCAATCCGGCCGAAGGCCTTAATTACCCACTAAACCACCAGGTGCCATAGTTTGGTTATATGGTCACCACCCAACATTGTAAGTGGTTTCCTGGTGTACAGGAAACCATTTGGCTTGTCACTCAGTGTAGAGTCCTTTAGACAGAAGGAAGAGGATAGAAAGAAAAAAAGAAGGAATAAGTGGAAGGAAGGAAAGAAGTATGGAAGAAAGGTAAGGGCAGCCACCCAAGAGCAGCACTACATCGAGTGAGTGGCTGGTGAGTGCCCCCACCTATCTTTACTTTAGTGTCCTTGATTTCCTTACTTGGCTCCTTTCATTCTACATGGTCATTTTCTTTCCTTTTGTCAGTTTCCTTCTTCACACTACTTGTTTTCTGTTTCTCTGCCTGTCTCTTAACTTAGCATAGTAAGTTTTCATCCCTCAATAACTTTTTCATCACACTTTGTACTGTACTCTGCCTCTATGTTTGTCTCCATTCATTGTGCATAGTCACTTTTTTTCTTTCAACCTGTTTTTTTCACTCTTGTTTTTCTTCCTTAACCTTATTCTATGTAGTGATGTTTCTTTCCTCTTTATTAATTGCATGCATCCTTTTTATTTATCAGTCAGTCTCCTCCCTTCCTCTTTTCTTCCAACTATGTCTGCACAGTCATTTAGTTATATTTGTGTAATCTCAGAATTTAGATATGCACCATATTGCATTTCACACACTCACAGTATCATTTCAGTCATTTGTTGCTAATGGTATACAGTATATACCTTGATATTAAGCCTTGTGTAAATTTTTAGAGTAAATGGGTTCCAGCATATAAGAATGTATAGATATAGTTATAGTAAAAGTTGAAAATTTTGTTTTAAGAAAAATTCATTTAACAGTTATTATTATTATTTTATTTATTTATTTATATATTTATTAATTTTTTTGGCCCTCTCTTTGCTGCACACACTGGTAGTGCGTACGTCGTGGAGAGCGCAGTGGGCTGCATGCCGAGGCCAGCTCCCTCACCCTCTCCAGCCTCCGCTCCGTCCTTCAGTCCCGTCAGTCCCTCCACTCCTACCCTTCCTCCCTACCCCCAGCCCTGCCTGTTACTGAAGCCCCTCAGGAGGCCCCAAACCTGCATCAGCCACCATCTCAGCCAAGCCCTCTGCTGCTGCGAGGTCAGGGCCTCCTGGCAAAAATGAGTGGTGGGGTGGCGGGTGAGCTGCGGCCAACACAGAGTCTCCCAGGCTCACCTAGGAAGATCAGGGTTGCAGCTACTCACCCTGATGTCGGGGGCAACTCACCGGACCTACGATACAAGGTGCTTACAGGCCGCAAGCCCCGACCTCCTGCTTCCACACACTCTTCTCCCCGTAGGTTACCTGGTGGCCGCACTGGTGTAGCTCGCACCAGTGATCCAAACCAGACTAGCACTGGCCGACGTGGATCAGGTTTGTGTCCTCCCAACCTGACACGTGCAGAGCGGCGTGCTACCCCAACCACTGATAACCGCCTACTCACTAAACTCGGCTATGACTCTGAGAAGAGTGAAAGTGGCTTTGAGGATGGTGTCCACTCAGACACAGAGGTTAGCCTTAAGAATACCAAGAACCGTCTAAACCTCCACTTGGCCCCCGATAAAATAAATGCTCCTGATGCCAACATTCCCCTTCTTGATCCGACTGAATCAAGTGATGAACCGAAGATTACCCGGGAGATCAATGGTAACCACAAAGAGTCAGCTGATGAGGAAGAGGTTGAAGTTAATGAAGAGGAAATCAGTTTTAATGGAAACCAAAGAGATGAGTCTGATCGCAGTGAGGACTCTGACATCAGTGTCCTTGATCTCTCCAAGTTCATTGAAACAAAAGAAAATGGGGATCGGAAGTTAGCAGAGGCTGTACGGGGATTGGTGGAGCTGACAACCAGAGCTGATGAAGGGACTGATGAAGAGGTGACCCACCCAGATGATCAGCCAGACCTCAGCAATATGGAGGATTCAGGTAAGTACAGGGTACATGAGAGAAGTTGAACTGATGTATCTGGAGAGTAAAATGAGCTTGGTGAAGTGGAAGCAAATGCAGACAGTTGTAAGCAGGTATGCCCAGCCACACCCTGTGATGTTTATGGGCCCAAAATTAAACTAATGTGGTCCAGTACTTTTGAGTGTAATCCCAGCTTTCTCTGATTGCACTACATGTTCAAAATACCTTCAGTCACCTCTTGGAGATTAAATTTAGGCACATGACAATGATTCACTTCATCAGGGAGTTTCTTGCCATTGGACAGATTGTTTTAAATACTAAGAGTATTTTATGTTTGATAGAAATTATTGATTATGAACCAATAGAAGTTGGATTTTGATATTTTGTCAAGGGCATTTTAGATGGATGCAGAAGGTTAAAGAAGAAGTTTAAGTAATGAAATTCAGATAAATTTACTTTATGTGTAGAGGAAGATGTATAACAAGTGATGTGAAATGGGTTGGGAGAAATTTTAAACTACTGTATAGTGATTAGAGTAACTGAATGCATAAAAGATGAAAACAAATTGCTTTAAGCACTAATAGGGCAGTTACAGTGAGTAAGAGATAAGCCACAGAAAATGAAGGATAAATACTATAGTAAAGATAGGTTCAAGTCCAACCTTACCTTACCTTACCAAAGTGCCGTGCCCCTGCAGACGTTGGCAACCATGGAATGCCACACCTCTCTATCTTCTGTCATTTGCAGCAGTTGTCCACTCATGTATCCTCCCCTCACTTTTCTTACTATTCCATCCATATACTTCACTCTTTGCCTGCCTCTTGCTCTACTACCTGGGACTCTTCCTGTTAAACTCAGGTTCTCTATCTTTCCTCTTCTCTTAACATGTCCTAAAAATCTCATGTCTTCCTCTCTATCCAAGAAATTTTCAAAAGCCTTCGCCATCACCACGTTTCAATAGCTTCCAACTTTATCTCCATCTTTTTACTACTAGTCCAAGCTTCAAGTCATACCATGTTTGCAAAATGCATTACCAGTATAGTGCTTTCTTTTTTCAGTCTGTGTATTGTAGCATTAGCAGTATATACTGTACATATTTTAGGCAGTGTATTGCTGGCACCATGAACTGAAATACTGTATATACCACGATTATAAATTGATGATTGTAACCTACATTGTAGCCTCAGGGAATGTTTGGATGCTTTTCTTACTAAGTCATGCAGAAGTAGATAATTTATAACAATTAAGAGTTTATGGAAACGAGATCAAATAATTGGATCAATAAAGCCAAGTGATGTGTGGTTGGACTTAATAAGCAGCATATATCAGGTGAAGGAATATTGTTTAATGCCCTCCCATTCTAGTCATGTTCATTATCAGAAATATAAATATTTACTTGATATACAGTACTCTGCTTTAGGAGTTCCATCTTGCATCTTGTATATCAGGTGCATGTGAGGGTAGTGAGGGGTGTGAGGTGCTGGCGGTGTACCGACAGCAACACCAGGACACAGCACTGCTCCTCCTTTTGGCTCCACAGGCTGCTGCATCACCTCAAGTCATCTACACACTTGTGAGTATAGCACATTGAATCTTCCTTATATACCACTTCTTCGTTTGTTAATTCCAAGTAAATTGCAGAAATATTCCCGCTTTAATTTTCAGTGCCACTGATAAAGCTGTTCTTCCTGTTACCCAAATATCCTGCTCCAGATTTATGAAAAAATTTGGATAGTTTGGATCACATCCTTGATGAATAACAAGTACTGTATTGCCAGTACATGTTCTTTATTGTTTTAAAACAGAAAAGCATGCACTACAGAGGCTTGCACCCTTTTCAGTTTCCATGCATTTTATTACTACCTGGTTTGGATGGAAGCTGTGTATTCTTTTCAAAACAAGATGAAAATTTTATTAAATATTTCTCCTGTACAAAGCAACTGTTATAAAAAGGACAAAATCAAGGTACTATATTAATTACTTCTCACTTGAAGTTGCTTTCTTACCAATCTGTTGATGAATTAATACTTACTCATGCTTCATTACATAGTTGCCATGAAGTCAGAAGTAAATTCTTCTGTAAACACAACACCTCAGATAGGAATGTGAAAAATTAGTACCTTTGTCACTTAAAATGGCATTTTGCCTGTAAATACTGTATTATGAATGTAAGTGAGAAGTATCTTTGCTTTGATGATACAGTATGTGAAAGTAGCTTAATTGGAATAAACTCTTTAGGTGGGGTGCTCGCCATCCACTCACTCGATGTAGTGCTGCTCATGGGTATCTGCCCTTTCTTCTCCTTCATCGTTCTTTCCTTCCATCCTCTTCTGTCATTCTTTTCTTCATTGTTGACTCTTCCTTCTGCCTTTGGGTGACTCTATGCTGAGTGACAAGCCCAATGGTTTCCTGTACATCAGGGAACCATTTACTATGCTGGGTGGTAACCATATAACCAAATTTTGGCGCCTGGTGGTTTGGTGGGTAATTACGGAGCTCCAATCGGATTGAGCCGGTGAAGGTTTATATTCAAGGGGTGGTTGGGGTTTATTGCTCGCGTAATGCCACTCAGGGATGAGTGAGGCTGGTCACTATCATCTTAAATGTCAGGACCAGCTTGCCTAGCCCTGGGCACCTACACTTCTCATTGGGCAATGTAGGATTGGATGATAAATGATGAATGAATTTTTCTGATTAAATGAACTCACAGCGAGGATGAGAAAAGTCTGTCTCTCTGTCTATAGCCAGATGCCATAATCCCGTAAGGGATGGTCATTTGTCTTTGAGTTAGTTGTTTTATGGTGTGGGGCACTAACCCTCTGCCAACCCACTTGCTGACGTGTAGGGAACATGTATGACTTGGGTATATGGTTATCACCCAGCAATGTAAATGATTTCCTGGCTAGGAAACCATTTGGCCTGTCACTAAATGTGAAGCCACATGAAAAGGAAAGAAGAGTAATAAAAAGTGACAGAAGAGATGAGAGAAACAAGTAGAAAGACAGCAGACACAGAAAAAGAGTGACAAATGTGAAGAAAGAAGTAGAAAGGTTCAGGTGAAATAATATGGATGTCAGTAACAACATAATGCTTAAAGAAGCTTAAGTCTTGTTATTGAGCTTGACCAGGGTGAGGTGAGATTGGGTCATGGTAGTGGTAAGAAAGCTCCAAATCATAGGAAATTACCTAATTGAACTTGGAGTTGGCATTGTTTGTTTCATGGAGAAATTTAAATAAGCCAGTTTGTTACCTCCACCAATGAAATTGGAGGAGGTTATGTATTTGCTTAAATTTGTCTGTCTGTCTGTCTGTCTGTCTGTTTGTCCAGACAATATCTCCAAAAGTTCTCAGTGAATTTCAATGAAATTTTGTAGAAGGGTGGGCCATTGGCCAAGGAAGAAGTTATTGAATTTTAAGGGGGATCCAGAGTATCCTGCACGATATCTCCAGAAGTTCTCAATGAATTTCAATTAAATTTTGTGGAAGGGTGGGCCATGGGCCAAGAAAGAATTGAGTAAATTTGGGGGCAGATCTGGATCCAGATCCTTTTTAATGGCAGTGGCATAGGTGGAGGTATGTGCTCTCAGAGTGCATTCTAGTTATACCTATTTTGGATTTGGGCGTGTGGAGAGGATGGAGAGTGAAAGACTGACGAGGAGAGTGTATGTGAGTGAGGTGGAGAGGGCGAGAGGGAGAGGGAGGCCGAGGATGAGATGGAGGGATGGAGTGGAGAGGTACATGAGAGAGGGGGGTGTGAGTTGGGAGCGGGGTAGTGAAATGGCGGGGGACAGAGCGACATGGAGGCGATTTGTTTGTGGCCACCCCGTGCGGGATTGAGGCATCTGGCAATAGATAGATAGACAGATAGATTACTCTTAGGCTTAATTGTTTTTTCTTACCCTCAGTGCAGCAAAAGTTGATGAATTTCATTATTCTCATGTAGGAATTATGCTTAGCATAACAGTTGACCTCCTCCACAGTGGCGCCTAGGCCTGACAGGGCTGGAGGATGTACAGCGAGCAGTTGAACGAGCACTAGAGGTTGCTGAGGGAGGTGAGGGTGGAGACGCTTTCCTCCAGTGGTCACCAATTGCCCTCGCAGCCTCCTCACCTGCCACCCTTGAGACTCATCTTATCGACACTGTACACCAGGACTTTAATAAGCACAGGGGGCTCATGGAGGTTACACTAAGGTATGCAGGAAGGAAGACTTGAAGAAAAAAAGTTCAACCATTTCTCTACAAGTGATGTCTTCTAAGCTAAGTAGAGTCATCTGGTCTTATAAGGAATAAAAGGAAAAGGATGTCATTGTGCATAAGGGGTTTATTCAGTTTATTCCTATTTCACTATGAGGAGTTTCTCCAAAGCCTAATAAGATAATCTGGGAGCAGCAGTACTATACATAGGTATATAATACAACACCATACTGAAGGGGTTAAATGAAAAATGTAAAGGGAAGAAATAGTGTAATGACCAAACTGAAACTAAAATTAATCACACCGGCCGGGTCGAGATTCGACATCAGGCCCTCGTGCTTGATACACGTGCATGTTACCACTGAGCCAAAAAGAGGATCCCCACTTTGCCTTCAAGCAGTGCAGACTTTTACAGACCTCATTACAATAGGAGGGCAGATGAATAGAAAGGAAGTTATTATTGATAAATCTCAAGCTCTGTTGTTGTATTGTTGTTGTTGTTGTTGATGTTGTTGTTGCCCACCTCCTGTCTGTCTGACTGAGCAGAACGATTGACTGCAGGTAGGCAACTGCCTGTATGGGGTTGTCCCATTGGTTCCCTACACCGTTGATATTGTGTCCATGTCTTAGTTTGGCATGTGCTAACAGTGCATGGGTGGATGTCAGGAAAGGGACATGTAGTATGGTGTTATGATTGAGGTGTTGTACACAATTCTCAAGCACTGTAATCACTGAAGAAGAGATGGAAAGGATAGGAAATAGATGGGAAAGGAAATGGAAGTGAAATACACAGGAGAGTACAGTACCATTGAGTAACTCACATTTTATCAGGTATTGAACATAAATGGTGTTGAATGGCCATAAGCCAAAATGTAAGAAAATATACTTGGGGGAAGATTGAAGGATAGATATCAAAATTGGATGATGCTGGAAAGCCATTTTTTATTCTTTTCAGGACTGCAGGCAAGAATATGATGTAGAGTATTGGGCAATAAAGAAATAACTAAGCAGAGAAATGACTTCAGCTGAATTAAAATTGGAAAGGAAAAATGTTCACAGCTTCAGTGCAATGACAAATGAATAGTTAAGAAGCAAATAAATACAGAGTGAGTAAGGTAAAAAGGAAAAAAAAAAAAAAAAAAGAGTGAAGAAGAAAGAGAACTGTAAAAAAGGAAGCATTTTTTTTTTGTCAAGGTTGAGTGAGAAAGAGAGAGAGAGAGCTGAAGTAATGAGGTAATAAGTAGACCCTCTCTTTATTGAACCTAGATGCAGTATAACAGATTTTGGATTTGTTGAATGCCTCTGAGCTCACCGAACTTTTGTTGGCTACACCAAACTAGGGTTGATGGGTGGAGCAGTACAGTTTACAATACATGTGTTTCCAACCCCTTTTACACCAGCCTGGCTGGAAATTGCCCTCGACCTATCGTGATTGCTGAGTTGTAATGACAGGTTATATTAATACAGTGCTGTACTGTGACGAAGTGCTATGACAAGGATATGAAATAAGCTGCAAACGGTCAAAATTATGGGCGAAGTGAGTGTAAAATTGTGTAGTTTTCATTTTCAGTACTAGAATAAGATATTGTAGGCATTTATATTCAATTATGTGTTTGAATTCCCACCCTGGGGTAGTGATCCTCTGATTTACTGAATGTTCGACTGTGTCAAACCAGACTTCCCCCCTGGTTAGTTCAGTATATTGAGGGTCAGCTATACAGCTAAGCTGAAAGTTGCATGAAAATCTCTGCTTTTGTGTAATACCATTTTTACTTTCATTGAAGCTGCATAATCAACTAAACAGACCTATCTCCTATTACAGTACATCAGTTTCCCCATGTAGTAGTTTCCTTAATCACCAGTTTCTTCTTGCAGCAGCATTTTCTTGCATCAGCTTCTTCATGCTTAAATATTCTCTTGCACTAGCATCCTTCATTAATATCCTACCCTATCTTTCAAAGGAGCGACGAGGCAGTGTTATGGGGCCACCGACACAGCCGCACAGAGACTTTCTACCAGGTGAATGCCCTTCCGCGTCCTGGCCTTCCCATCCCCTCTGACATTATGGCCAAAGTCCCACACAGGGCCCGGCGCAGACTCGACCGAGACCACAACATCACACTCCTCTAGAAGTTTGTCTGGAGCATTGACTGTACTGTGGTAGCATCATCTGTTTATCCATTGTTGCAATCACTGGTCTGCTGAAAGTGATTGCAAGTTTTTTTGTTTTTTTTCAGTAAAATTGCATATTTTTGAAGTATATTGTTGTGCCAACATACTCTAGTTTCTTTCTCTACCCTTCTACCAATTAAATGTTGATATGTACCATTATTCTTCAAGTATTTGGATAAACTTCAGCCTCAGATGAATATAATATTGTATCAACTTGCTTTGTAGTATGGTTAATCATAGTACTCATTGTGTAATGAGTTTTTTTTTTTTTTTCATATATCAGCTTTCTACCAGGATTTTATTATTGTATTTACATAATTACAGTCCATCTACCCCTCTTAAGAAATTACTTTTTCTACTTCCAGCATGTACTAATGCAGTTATAAAATAGAGAGACGAGAATATGAATATTATACCCTAAGAAGAAGAGATGGTTTGATAAGGACCAAAAAATTGATGGAAGATGAAATGGAAACTTTACACCCACTCCACAGGCTTGGGTGCTTTGATACAAGGTTACTTCAGTTTACATTGAGTGTTTTACTTTTTTAATGTATGTCTTTGTACAGTTGTTTACTTGAAGGCATTCCCATTGTCAGGATTGTACAGCAGTATGTCACTATACTGTATATATAAACACTGATGCATGTGTGCTGCTTTGTACTGACAAATATATATATATATAATGTATATGTGTTCATGTTGTATATGTGTATTTCTGTATAGATGAAACTTTTCAGAAGTAATGGAGTTTTCTGAAGATGTTTATTAATAACTCATGTTTTATTATTCATGGAGAAGATATGTTGAGAGATGTTTAATGTACATGAATGTAAAGCAGATATTGTGGAGAAGTGAATTAGCTCAACCACTGGACTTGAGTAGTGAAACTTGATTATATTCCATTATTGACAGGTGAAACTTTGTCACAAAGCCTAACTTAAAAGAGTTGTCTTCTCAGCCAATAGGTGCTTTGGGTTGAGGCTTCAGCCAGTCAGCCTTTGACTGTATATTTTTTTCCTTGGTCAGTCAGTTCTGGCCAGTATATACTCACTTTTTGGACAGTATTGTGAGTGAATGAGTGAGTGACATACTAAAACATTCATTTCACATGAAGAAGCAATGGAAATTGTATCACGAAATGAACACCAAGCTTCAGATTATTTGAAGCATTTGAGAAATGTGGAGTTTGTTCTTTTTCTGTATATTGGAAGATTCGTCCCAGTTGGTGTTTCAATAGAAGACATTCCTTGGGCTTCAATAGACGGAGATAGGAGGGGCTAGACCTGCCTCATATTTTGGATTATGCATCAGTGTAGAGCTTCATGCTTTGCAGTTCAGGTCACAGTAAATACTGACAGTACCTGTATAAAAAGAAAAAAAAATCTCCCATTGCCTTTGCTCCTATACGTAAGCATCATGTACAGTCAGGCTGCTGCCTCGGTTATGTGTGAGTTTCCTCCTTTTCATCCCTCCATCGTGGCCCCACTTGGAATGTTTACTAGCTAGACCCGCCCAGTCCTAGTATACTGAGGCTGTGTGCTGGTGCCAGACTCATGCAAAGAAGGAGTGGAAAGTCAGGAGGAAAGAAAGCTTATAGAGTTAATAAGTGAGCAGGGTGGAAATAGACATAAATTTCACAAGAAAGGTTCATTTACAGTTATGGAAGGAAGAGTGATGAAAGTAGGGTTGATACTGAAATGAAATATAATGTACATCATAATAAGATTAAATTATTGCCAGTAAAGTATGTTCTTGTTGTAAGGCTGTTTTTGACATTCATTTTTGCAGTAAGACCATTGTGAATTCCAGCTAATTTGCCCAATAATTCCATTGCAGCCTAAAAAGTTGGTTTTACAGTTTTCCACCAGTTAATAGTATCAATAGAATTGACAATGTTGAGATTTTTTTAACACATCTTTGCTCATAATTAGGACCTCCTGTATTGTATATCTTGACTGATCCAATTAGTGTTGTGCATGACATGAGTCACAGAAAGCCAGGTGAGTCTCCGTCATATGAGTCAGCCAGCCCAGCCTCACCTTGTTGAGTCCCTCCACGCCATGACAACTGAGTCATCCTTGTGTGATCCATCTGACTCATTGCAGCATACATTTAACTCAAGACCCATCTGTGACCCAGTGAATTAAATTGTTATTGTAATAGAAGGCTCAAAGTACTTCACTCTTATTTGGACAACTCACAGTTCAGTATTTATGTAGATTGTCTTTCAGATTGTTAATGCACAGTATCCCCTTTTGCATTTACCTGATTCATTCCATAGTACTTGCCGTATGTATAGAGAATGAATAATCCAGGCTAATCCACATATCCACGACCTTTATTCCAGACATATCCCAGAGTTATCCAGTATTGTAATATCGTGCATTTTTTGTTAAGAAAACGGCTAGTGTGATGTCACTTGTATCACGCTTGGGTGTCAACAAAGATGAGTCAGCAGTTTTAGAGCTTAAAGTCTGGCAGCCGTCCCGCCCACATGCCCATATGCCAACCCCGCCCACAGTCCACCCTGGCCTCACTCCCACCCACACTCCTTTCTGCTTTCACTCTCCTGTATCTTCCTTTGTTTCCCTGTCCCTCCATTTACATCCTATCTTCTCTTTCTATTTACATGTGTTATTTATCGTCTCAGAGTCAAATAGCCACCCCTTATGGGATTATGGTGTCTGGCTATAGATAAATAGATAGATAGATAGATTTATCTTCTTCCGACAAAGTGCTATATTTTCCAGTATGTGAAATTATAGCACTACTTTCTGTAGATAGACTATACAGTATCTCTGCATCACCCTTTGTATTCTTCTGTCAGTTTGTTTCTCCTCTTAGTCTACATTTTACTTATCCTCACTTTCATTTACATCATTCTTACTCCTTTAATGCAGTTCAGAGAGTATGCATTACCTTATATGGAAGTATTTTGTATGGAGAGTTGAGCAGATATTTTTGTGAAAGTGACACCTAACTTTTTTACATACAGTACTGCAGTGCTGATTTGGGCCATAGCATTTGAAATTTTTGCAGCATGGCAAGCTACTTTTGGTGACAGTGTAAGTGAATTTTTGTGGTGGTGCGTGTGTGGGTGGGCATGTGGGCGTGGGTGAGGACCGACCGCGCCTCGTCCACTACCCGCGAGTCCATCCATGTTTACCTGACCTGACCCAACCCGCCCAGATGTCCCTCCCTTACTTTCTTATCCCATTGATTGGTCCTTTCTTACCTTGACTTTCTATTATTCATTTTATGTTCTTCCCCCTCTGCTTTATGACTTGTATGTTATATGATTATGATGAGATCTTTACCTCCAGATCTTTTTTAGGCAGTCATGGCCTCATCATAACTATGACTTTTTATTATATATTTTCTGTTTTCTTAACTAGTTTACAGCCAACTGTCTTATAGAATTTACTTGATATTTTTACCTCCAGTTTCTTTCAGTGCAATCTTGTTCATTTCTCTTTTCATTTTATTCTTGTTATACCTTATTCTTCAACTCTGTTTCTTTTCTTCCTTTATGTACCTTAACTTTCATTTCATTTTTTACTTTTTTACATTGGTACCACATATCCCAACATCGAAATGTTAATCTGAATTGACCTTTCCAATTCCCTTTCCATTCTCAATCCCTTCCTCCTTTTCCTGCCTCCTTCATTCCATTCCTTCTTCCTTTAGCAGTGTCTTGGTCTTAGCTTTCCTCTTAGCACAATGTATGATAGAAGGATTCCTCATAGCTTTCCTTGTGGTAGCAATTCTTCTCCTAACCTCCGTTCATGTTTGCCTTCATTCCTGTGCTTGTAACTTATCTCACAGATTTCCTTTGTGAGATTGTAGCTTTCACATAGTTTCCCTTCATGTTAGCTCTCCTTCCTGTGGTGGTAACTTTTGTTTTTTTCACTTTAACGGTACAGAAGTTACCTTACTCTCAGTTTCTTCATTTTAGCTAGCTCTCATGAAAGTTATCTCAACCCATTCTTACCTTCCAGCCTCCTTTTCCATCTTGTTTAGCTTCATCTTTTCTTAGTCCCTCCTGTTAGCTCCCATTCATGTTTACGTCCCATGACAGTGACTTATTAAGGTCTTCCAAGGGGTGATCCTAACTAGCCATCTCACCTCTTGACTGTATAGTAAGAGAATTTGACATGATCTCAACCCTAATGATTTTGGATATGAAGAAAAGTGGTTGTAGATCTCTTCTTTGATATTTTAGTGAATTTTTTGCTCTTTCATATACAGATAATTGGAGATACTAGTGGTTTACAGTACAGTTATGAATATTAAGAAATTACCAAAATTGTATGTGCCCTAAATACTGCATTACAAAGGAACAAGTCTAAGGTAGTTAGATTGATGTTGTGTCAAATTCTTCATATTGTAATTACCTTCCCCTCCTTTTTTCTCTGTCTCTTTCTCTCTCCTCCCCCCCTCACTTCCACATGCAGATTATGAATAATGACCTAATACTGAGATTATCATGAGTACACAACATTCTCATGCAAGTATATGTATGTGTGTATGTATGTGAATGTGGTGCTCCTATGTACTGTATGCATGTGTACTGTGAATCAGGCCCATTTCCTTTGGTTTGTTTATAAATAGTTGATGTATTTATTTCTGAATATAATGTATTCTGAAAAAATATGTAGCCAATAATAGCAATGTAAGTACTGTACTTTTTTGGAGCATTTTTTTTTTTGTGTGACTCAATACCCATTTTTTTTTTTTTTATTAATATAGAAGGTATCTTTGGTAGGTGTATTTCCTTCTTTGTATTGTCAATAAAGTTTTAAATAATGTTTGGATTTTGGCAATATAGTTAATTCATTAAGGGTTTGGTAATTAATTTCTCTGTAAACATGCTCATGTTCTTTAACATTTCATTTCACATACATCCCTGTGTGTTACTGTGGATTCTGAAGATAATCTCTGGCAGTGGAAATAATTCAGTGGGTGATTTGTTATCTCCCAGGCTTATCTCTATATGCTCTTGACTACTCAACGCTGTTCTTCCTGTCAGTGGTTTCACTCCATCCCTCTATCTTCACCGTTTCCATTCCTTTCCTTTGCTTTCCTTTCCTCTCCTGTCTTGTCCTCTCCTCTCCTCTCCTCTCCTGTCATGTCTCTTCCTTTTTCTCATTTCATGCTTACAGTCTTTTCTTTCCTCTTCTTTCTTCTTTTTATTTATTTTTTCGTACTTCATTCCTACAGTCTTTTCTCTCCACCTTTCCTCCCTCCTCTCCTTTCCTTTTCCTTTCCCTTGCTTTCCTTTCCTTTCTATCCATTATTTTTTAATCTGAAGAACTCATGCTTTTTTTTTTTTAATTATTGCCTTCTATCCATCCACTTTCTTCATCTCTTTTTTTTTCCCCCCCTTCCATTGCCTTCTATGTGTGTACATCTCCCAGTTCCTGTTTTCCATATATTTCTTCCATCCTTCTTGCTATTTTTGTTGGTTATTTGCTCCTTTCTTTTTTCTCTCCCATTCATTCTTTCTTCTTCCTTTTCTCTCTGTTTCATTCTACACCCCACTGTCCCTCCCAGTTTCCTTCCTTTTCCCTTGCTATCTTCTTTCTAGTTTCCTCACTTTTCCTACCTCCATGGTTTCCACTTATCTCCTCAACCATAGATTCACATTTCTCCTTCATTTTCTTCTCCCATATTCCACTCTTCCCTGCATATCTTCCAATGTCTCCCACCGTTTCAAATTATTTTCCTAAATTCTTTGGTTATTTGTCCCTGCCCATTTTCCACTCTGCATCCTTCCATCTACCTCTCCCATTCTAATTTTCTTTTATTTTTCTCTGTCCTTCTGTTCTTCCTCCCATCCTTTTGTCTCTCCTCTTCCATCTTTCCTCCATCTGTTTTTTTTGCATCCTTTCCTCAGTTCTCTTTTTTCCCCCTCCCTTTATCACTCTTACCTTCCTCAATGGCACTTGTTTCCTCTCTCTCCCTGTCTCCATCCCACATAGACTATCTCTTCTTTCTTCCCTCCTATTTTCCTTGTGTGTCCTTTTTCATCCCTCTTACTTTACTCCCTCCCTCTCCCTCCCACTGGCAGCTCTCCATGTCCTGTACAACTGTCCTTGATATTGTCAGTTATATAAACACGTGCAAATAAACTCCTTTGATTGCTAGCTCTTTCTCTCTTCCTTCATCTTAATTCACTGGGAGAAAAATATGATAAATGGGGTGTGGCTGATTTTCATTGGCCATTGTAATAATAGTTATCATACATTCCACCTTGCCTTGAAGTTGTATTAATCTCATTTATTTTTTCTGTGCCTTTTGGATGCATATATTTCTTGTATATGGACCATGCAAGACTAATCCATCCATCCATCCATCCATCATCCAATCCTACATTGCCCCATGAGGAGCATAAGAGGTCAGGCCTAGGCAAGTTGGTCCTGACATTTAAGATGACAGTGACCAGCCTCACTCATCTCTGAGTGGCATTACCTGAGCAATAAACCCCAACCATCCCTTGGATATAAACCTTCACTGGCTCAATCTGACTGGAATGCTGTAATTACCCACTAAACCACCAGGCACCATTTTTTGGTTATATGGTTACCACCCAGTGCAGTAAATGGTTTCCTGGTGTACAGGAAACCATTTGGCTTGTCATTCAGTGTAGAGTCACCCATAGGCAGAAGGAAGAGGAAAGAATGAAGGAAAGATAGATAGAAGTGGGAGTGTAAAGTCTCCCGTAGGCAAAAGGATGAGGAAAGAATGAAGTAAAGAATGGCAGTAGGTATGTGCATTTAAATAATGATATTGTACTGTGATGTAGGTAGTGGCAACCATCATCCACTTACTTGATATAGTGCTGCCTACTTCATCCTTCACCTTTATCATTCTTTTTCTGTGTCTGCCCTCTTCTCTTCCTATTTCTCCCATCTTTCCTGTCACATTTTTTACCCTTCTTTCCTTTTCAGGTGGCTTTACATTGAGTGACAAGCTTAATGGCTTCCTGTAAACCAGAAATTCATTTACAGTGCTGGGTGGTAACCATATAACCAATCCATACATGTTCCCTATGTGTCAATAAGTGGGTCAGTGGAGGATTAGTGCCCCTCCCCATAAAACAAATAACTCAAACTGCCACCCTTTACAGGATCATGGTGTTTGGCTATAGAGAGATGGATAAATGTAATAGGCATCACTTCTGAGGCACATGTCATCTGCTGTAGGATGTCCTTCAGGTACCATCACAGTCATTCCTCTCAGGTTACTGCAGGGAAAGATGAGTCTCACCATGAAACTCTATGACCCCAATATCTCCAGTGTACAGTATATCAATGTTTGGTACTCCTGTGGCACTAGTTAACCACAAGAGTATGTTCTTCTTTAGGCATGCCCTTTATGCAGCATTTTCATTGGTTCCTTTTGTGGTGATTGAGGAGCTTCTCTGGGAGAAGTGAGGTAGGTGCAGCAGGTAGGTTGAGTAGGTGTGGAAGGGGCTAGGAAAAATTCAGAAGAAGGGTGTCTGCATGATGCA